>CM061142.1:217578203-217600028 GCA_030789695.1 Scilla litardierei | reverse complement strand
GTGCCCGATTCTGTTTCTGATGTGGAGTACGAGGACAGCGGTGACCAGTCCTAGTGTTCCTTCGCAGTTCTTCCATTAGTTGTTGTTGTTTGTCGGTGAGTAGCAACTTTTTGTTAGTCGTTATCTTGTTGGCCATGCTGGGCCTTTTCTCTTTTGGACTTTTTTGTTAGCCTGGTGGCTTTTCTGGTTGTTGGTCTATTTTATTGGACATTGAGATGAATAATTATTTATTTGCCTCTTTCTATTATTGTTATCTTTGTTCCGTGTCACATTACAGGGACCTGCGTGTTTATTCCAGACGCTTTACAGGCTGGAGCCTCACAGTTCCAAGCCTGAGCGGGCCTCGTTACGCCTCGCCTCCATTTTAGGGAAGCGGGTCGTGACAGGTTTCTTTGGTGGCCCATGCAGGTCCTTCTCTGTAACTGTGACTTAATTGGAACAACGATAAGAATTATAGAATGTCCGATAAACAATTTCGACACCGAGTCATAGGGCTAAGAGTATGATTTGTTTCGTTTTCTGTGTCAATAGATGGCAGGAAGACGGAATAGCCGTGCTGGTGGTGGTGTGCCCCCTCGTGTCGAGGAGCCGGATCGAGAGCCCACCAACGGGGAGATTATGCGGATGATGCATCAGATGATGAAAGTGCAGCAGGGGATGCTTCAGAATGCCCGGAATGTTCCACCTGCTCGAGCAGCACAGCCTGTTCAGAATGTCCCTCGCTTCGAGTCAGGAGCGAAGCAGTTTCGGGAGCTGGGCCCCGCTTACTTTGATGGGACCGAAGGACCCCTAGCTGCGGATGAGTGGATTAGGAACATTGAGGACAACCTGAAGATGTCGAAGGTCGACCCGGCTGGATGGGTTGACTTGGCGAAGAGGCAGCTTAAGGATAATGCTCGGAATTGGTGGGATGCAGAGGAGGAGATGCTGGAGGATCCGATATCTTGGGCTACTTTCAAGTCCAGATTTGATGAGGAATACTTTTCGAAGGCTGCCAGAAGGGAGATGGCGCATCGCTTCATTGACCTGAAGCAGGGGAGCTTGACTGTGGATCAGTACCACCAGGAGTTCACCAGGTTGAGCTGTTTCGCACCAAAGATGGTGCAGGATGCTGATGAGAGGGCTCAGAGGTTTCTGCAGGGGCTTTCTTTGGATCTTCAGAGCTTTGTGACTTCTTCTGATTCAGAGACCTATCAGAAGGTTCTGGTTGCAGCAAAGAGGCAGGAACAGATCGTGAACCAGAAGAGAGGATGTGCTTCTGGAGCTGGGAAGAGGCCTGTGGAGCAGGCCAGGGCAGTGATGAGACCAGGGTTCAGGCCCAATCAGCCGGTACAGTTCAAGAGGCCCGGAGGACCTCCTACTCTGAAGACTTGCCATTTCTGTGGCAAGACTGGGCATGTCAAAGATCAATGCCGGAAGATGTTGGGATAGTGCTTGGTTTGTGGTGATCCTACGCATACCATGAGAGACTGCCCGAAGTCCAAGCAGCCATGGAAGGGAACTGTTGCAGCTCAGCCATTGCAGCAGAGGGCACCTGTACCTGCTGGACGTGGAGCGCCTCTCTGTTGGATCCTGCCAAAACAGAGTTAGGATCGATAAATAAAGTTGAGACTTACGCTAGCGTATGCGGCACGGTAGTCTCGGAACTTTGCCTTCGGATTCGCCACGACTGATCGAGTCTTCTCACGAACGGAGTAAGGCTACTAAATCCACAATCTAAATCTCTACTTTTAGATTAAGAACTTGGATAGAGGGAGAGGAAGTATTTCGACAGAGCTTTGCTAGAATGAAAATGCATGCAAGAATGCCATGCAAAAGTGTAAGGAAATGGCTTACCCTTGGGTCTTATTTATAGCCCCCAAGGTAGTTATTTTAGGAGTAATTGTTCCTTAGGAACAAGTTAACTAAGGTGTACCATGATACATGGCACATTATAAGCTTAAGTTGTACCATATGCATGATACAACATAAGCTTAAGATATTACCCCTTTATTAGCCATATGTCGCATGCACTTATGCATATATAATGCGACTTTGCCATCAATCTAGAGATCCTCTCCGCAAGGAAACATATTCCCTTTGCACACGACTTCGTGTACGCGACGTTCGAGGTCCGTATTCCCTCGTACATCCCCTACAAGGGTGTACTAACGTCTTCCATATCCAACATCTCCCACTCACACTTGAGGGGATTGTAAGAGAACGTCTTTCTCTTAGTTCTTTTATCTATCATACCGAGAAATAGACCGTGCGACCGTCATGCGCGTAGAGTCTGTTGTTGTGCACTTGTTTGAGATACACAACGACCTCGAAGGTGCAAAGTTGAGTAGTTCAACGCATGCTTTACCCTAGATTATTTCTTCACATTTCTTATACTTTATATTCAACAATTGAATCCCATCTGGATTACAATTGGCTGGCCAGCTTTGAATCATTTAAAGTCCAAATGTGAATATGAAATCAATCTTCCTCTTCTTGCGAACCTTCTGATCTTGACTTGATTCGCTTTTCTAACGTGCCCCGCCAAGCCGAATTATCATAGCCCATTAGCAACACGCTAAGATAGCGATCATCTCGTCAAATCTAAAGGAACCAATTGGAGTCCTTGAGGGTAAGAGTTAAGACCCGTATGGCCTTTGAGTCTCACATAATAGCAAACACTATTGCTACTAACTCAGTGGTCGAAATGCATACGTGGTATGAACACGTATTACAACATCACTCCTTTCCCAGGGAGAGTATGTCTTAATGATGTTGTACGGATGAAAGATCAGACACCACAGTGCCTATCTTTTGAGTCCCCTTACTACTCATGAAATATACCCGGACTCTCATCCTGCATAAGACAGATAGGATTTAAAAAATCCTATGAGATCTCTTTCAAATATCCTTGTGATACAGATCTCAGATCTTTTGTAAGCATCCATATGATGCAGATCTTTCATTCGACTATCTTGTTTAAGTCACGACTCTAAATCATTTGTCTAATGATTTTGACTTTAAACTAGTCTCATCTCTATCTTATCCTTCTGATAAGATAAGGCGGTTGCTCATGTGAGAGAGCCAACCTTAATCTGTCCGACATACACACAATAAAATAGCTGAGACTCAAACACAAATGTATAAAATCATTTGTAAGAAACTTGTATGCAATATATAAAAGAACTTCTTTCTTTTATTAAACTTTGATCTTCTATAGACATGGGAAATATTACAAGATACAGCTCAGCACCTACGCATTCCCATAGATGATAAGTGTTTATAGAACACATCTCTGGGGATCGCCTTAGTAAGGGGATCCGCTATCATCTCATGCGTGGATATGTATCCTATGTCTACTTCCTTCCGTTTGTCATAGTCCTTCGCAAACTTGAATCGAATATCAATGTGTTTGGTCTTACAATGAAATTTAAGATCTTTGACATAGGCAATCGAGGCTTGACTATCACTGTATATAGGAATAGTGCTCGAGTCAGAGGCATTCGTCAGCCTGTCTAAGAATTTCCTAAGCCAAACAGCTTCTTGGACCGCCATGCTGAATGCTACAAATTCGGCTTCCATGGTTGATAGGGCGATGCAGGTTTGCTTCTTGCTGCTCCAGGATATTGCACCATTCCCGAGCAAGTAAACAAAGCCTGAGGTAGATCTTCGCTCGTCGAGATCACCCGCCCAATCAGCATCGGTATAGCCTTCGAGTCTCAAGGTATTGCCTTGATAGCATAACGCATAGTCCGCAGTCCCTTTGAGGTATCTTAATATCCTCTTCACCGCTTTCCAGTGTGCCTGTCCTGGGTTGGATTGGTAACGGCTTACCATACCAACAGTATAGCAAATGTCCGGTCTGGTACACATCATGGCGTACATCAGACTCCCGACATCACTGGAGTATGGAACCTTTTCCATAGCTTTCTTTTCTTTTGGATCTTTGGGACACATTTCCAAACATAGACCCTCGCCTTTGCTTATTGGAGTATCAATTGGCTTGCAGTCCTGCATATTAAACCGTTCTAAGACTTTCTTTATATATGTCTCTTGAGAGAGAGAAAGAAGTTTCTTGGAACGATTCCTTGAGATCTTAACCCCAAGGATATATGCAGCTTCACCCATGTCTTTCATCTCAAAGACGGATGAAAGCCAAGCTTTGATATCCATGATAAGACGCTTATCATTTCTGGCTATAAGTATGTCATCTACATAAAGAGACATAATTACATACTTGTTTTTAATCCTCTTAATATATACGCAGTTGTCTTCGTCGAGCATGGAGAAACCATACGACAAAACGACTTCTTGAAAGCGCATATACCACTGCTTTGAGGATTGTTTAAGACCATATATGGATTTACGAAGTTTACAAACCTTATGTTTGTTTTCTTCTTGTACGAACCCGTTTGGTTGTTCCATGTAGATCTCCTCATCTAGTTCTCCGTTAAGAAAAGCAGTCTTTACATCCATCTGATGTAACTCGAGGTCCAAACAAGCCACCATTGCCAGAATTAAGCGAATGGAGGTAAAACGCACGACAGGAGAGAAAGTCTCTTCGTAGTCTATTCCTTCCTGTTGCGTGAAACCTTTCGCAACAAGGCGAGCTTTATATTTCTCGATGGAGCCATCAGCCTTATGCTTGATTTTGAGAACCCACTTGTTCCCAATGGCTCTACGTCCCTTAGGTAAATCAACCAAGTCCCAGACTTGGTTTGTTTTCATGGATTGAAGTTCTTCTTCCATTGCCGCTATCCATTTATCTTTAGCAGGGCATGTGACGGCCTGTTTGAAATTTGCAGGTTCGTCATCATCTTGTAGTAATGTCATGAATGTTTGAGGAAATTCATCCTCAAATCTCAGAGGTGTTAGCCTCGTTCGATTACTACGTCTTGTTTGAGTTTGATCACTCCCACTTGGAATGACATCACTCCCACTTGGAATAATATCACTCCCACTCGGAATAGGATTGGTATCGTTCGTATCATCCATTGGTGAAGTTTGAAACGTATTTTCTTCTTCACCAAGAATTCTCCCACTCGAACGTTCCAATCCTTCTTGATCCCAAGTCTCAAACAAGGATAAGTCTTGACTTATCTCACCCTGTCTTGGAAACTCGTTTTCCAAGAAGACAACATCCCTCGATTCGAATTCTATTAGACCCCCATTGTCCTCTTGACCGACGAAAACATATCCTTTGGAGTTTTCAGCGTATCGGATGAAGATACACTTCCTCCCACGTGGCCCAAGTTTGCCATATTTGTGAGAGGATAAATGTGCGTAAGAGGCACAACCCCAAGGTTTTAGAATGTTTAAGTCTGGAGTTCTATTGTTCCACAACTCATAAGGAGTAAAACTTACCGACTTCGAGGGTACACGGTTTAAGATGAATGCTGCCGTCAATAATGCATCACCCCAAAAGGTGATGGGCAAATTTACCTGAGACATCATTGATCGGACCATTTCCATCAATGTCCTATTTCTTCTTTCCGCAACACCGTTTTGGTGCGGAGTATAATGCATAGTTATTTGATGAACTATGCCTTTTTCATCACAGAGTTCCTTAAAACTCGTTGATTGATATTCTCCACCCCGATCGGTTCGCAAGACCTTTATCTTGAGATCTAGTTGATTTTCCACTAAACTCATATAGTTTTTGAAGCAAGTTAAAGCTTCATGTTTGTGGGAAATCAAATAAATATGACCGAAACGAGTGAAGTCATCAATGAAGGTGATGAAATAGGACTTCCCGCGTCTTGTCTTAACATTCATTGGACCGAAAATGTCCGAATGGATAAGCTGTAATGGAACTTCGGCCCTTGTGCCAATTCCAAACGGCTTGCGACAAGTTTTCCCTACAAGACAATGTTCGCAAGTTGACATTTCAACTTTTGAAACATTAGATAGAAAGCCACTTTTGGCAAGTCTATCCATTCTAGTTGGTCCAATATGACCAAGTCTTGCATGCCAACAAATGATCTCAGATTCAGAGTTAGAAGCATTTGTCAAATGGAAACTTTCATTAATGGAAGAAGAATCATCATACATTGTGTTTAAAACAATTAATCCATTACAAACATTACCCGACCTAATTAAAGAACTATTACAAACAAGGTCAACCTTCTGTTTATAGAACCTCCATTCATAATCTAAAGACATTAACATGACCACGGATACGATATTTCTTCTAATATCTGGAGCAAAGAGGACGTCGTGCAATAATAAAGTCCGGCCGTTGTCGAGAACTAGCTTGCATGTTCCGACGCCTTTGACTTCAACACGAGTGTTGTTGCCGACGTATATCCACTTTGTTTCTTGAGTTATCCTTCGATACTCTACGAAGAACCTTCTGTCCTTCGCTACGTGGTCTGTGGCCCCTGAATCAATCAACCAAAAATAGTTAGATTCAGCAAGAAACATGGAACTAGAAACACATATGTAACTAGCCCTACAAGTTACCTTATCACTTCCATCCGTAAATGTACGGGCGAAGTGACCGTACTTGTTGCACTTAAAGCACTTGATCTTCTTCAAGTTTTTCTTCTTTGAGTGCACATTCTTTTGCCACTTTTTGTTCTTAGTCTTCTTTGAGGTTTCCGGTTCTTGCTTTCGTTTGTTCACAAACCTTAAGCGTTTATTCTTCCGCTTATTTCCTCCATGCGAGGAACTAGCGGCCATGTGCACTTCTGCACTAGGTTTTGCGGCTTGAATCCGCTCTTCCTTGAGTTCGAGGTGTTTGGATACATCGCTTAAAGTTTTAATGCACTCATTATGAGTGAGGTGCATTTTCATGTTATCCCAGCTATCTGGGAGTGAACGAATGACTGATTGGATCTGCTGTTCGTCAGACAGCGTAAGACCCGCATCCTTCAATTCAGCTATGAGATTCGCCATGTGGCGGAGATGCTTTTTCATAGAATGATCTCGCCGCATCTTGTACGAATCAAATTGAATATTTAAGGAGCGGAGTTTGGTAACCGAAGTTCCACCAAACTTTACTTCTAGCTCAGACCATATGTCTTTGGCTAGGTCGAATTCCTGAAATATACGCATTATGTCATTGTCCATTACGGATAGTAACGTAATACGTGCTATTTTGTTCTTTCGAGTCCAAGTCTCATAAGCTTCCCTGTCCCTCTTGTGTTGGACCGTATTGCCCAACTCAGGTTCTTCCATTATGTTTTGGAGTGTTTCAAGCACATCTTGCTCCTCCAAAACATATTGGATTTTAATTGACCAAAGTTTATAATTGTCGTCGTTGAGCTTTTCACCTTTGTTAAGCTCTG
The DNA here is from genome assembly GCA_030789695.1 of Scilla litardierei. Classification (NCBI taxonomy): domain Eukaryota; kingdom Viridiplantae; phylum Streptophyta; class Magnoliopsida; order Asparagales; family Asparagaceae; genus Scilla; species Scilla litardierei. The sequence goes on along the minus strand of CM061142.1, from coordinate 217,592,760 downwards.
CGACAATGTTCTTAGAAGCGGTAGACATATTCGAATCAAAAACTGCAAAGAAAATGAAAAACACGATCAAAATTCTATGCATAAAGTTTCGATTCTTTAAACACTTGATAAGTTCCTTGGATGCGCTAAAATGTTACTCTAGAATCGAGAAGTTCACTACGTTCCCAACTACCATCTAGAAGTAACTTTCAAAGTATCTCTCTTACTTATCTCAAGTAAAAAGAAATCAGAAATAATACCCGTATGGTATTAGCAGCGGAAAAATACTTTGAAAAACATATCTTTCAAAATGGAATAGGTGAGAGTTTGCGCAAAGAGTTTTAGCGCAACAATTGCCAAGCCACGAGACCTGTTCTACACACCCATGGGTTAGATAACCATGGCCGGATCGTGGTAGGACTTGGAATTCTAAATTGCGCTATCCCGATTAAGGACGGGACATAACCTATTTGAAAATACCTTTTTCAAAAATTTGAAAATACATTGGCTAATCTCCGTAGAGTAGAGCACAACGTTATAAGTTCATTGGCTAATCTCTGTAGAGTAGAGCACAATGACATGGCTAATCTCTCATGAAGTAGAGCACTATGGCTAATCTTCAAGGAGTAGAGCCCAAGTAAAAACTTTATAAAATGTTAGCCCCGTATGGGCAAGTCGACACATTCGTGTTTGACCAAGACCTTTTGACACCCCGTATGGGCTAGTCGGCAAGTTCGTGATCGTCCAAGACCTTATGCCGGATTGGTCGACCAAAACACCTAAATTGGTCGACCAATAATTTTGGTCTGCAACTTCTCCCAGTCAGGGCCTCTGCCCTGGCCAAGGGTGGCCAAGGACCGGCCAGGGCCTCTGCCCTAGCCGGCCAGGGGCCCTGGCCCCTCGGCCAGGGCCTCTGCCCTGGCCGAGGCCAGGGCGCCGGCCCTGGCCGAGGCCAGGGCTGGCCAGGCCCTGGCCGAGGCCAGGGCTGGCCAGGCCCTGGCCGAGGCCAGGGCGCCGGCCCTGGCCACTGCCAGGGCCGGCCAGGCCGGCAGGCCGTAGCAGAGGCCGGCCATTGCCGGCCTGGCCATGGCCGGCCACTGCCGGCCTGGCCATGGCCGGCCACTGCCGGCCTGGCCATGGCTTGGCCATGGCCGGTCATGGCCAAGACCATTTGGCATTGGCCGGCCATGGCCCCTTTGGCCATGGCCGGCCACCCCCTTTGAATGGGGTTGCCGCACACCCCACCGGAGGGGTGGCTGTGGTGGTTATTGGCCGTAGCCAACCCCCTCCGCATGGGGAGGGGAATGCATGGCCTTCATAGCCCATTTGGCCATGGCGCACATGCACTAAAATTCATCTTCTCCGATGGAGATAACTACCATCATCTTCCTCGATGAAGCACCCGTTCGTCGATGAAGCACCCGTTCGTCGAGAAATTAGTTATTTTCTAATGACCGTGTGCCAAAAATGAAAAATAACATACTACGTGAACGGTCGGTTCTTCCCGTCACGGAGAGTTCCTACCATATCCGTAATGATAGGAGACCCTAACGTGAAAAGAACAACTGCTGCGTTCTCTCCGTCACGAAGCGTTCCTACCATATCCGTAATGGTAGGATACCCATTCGTGAAAAAGACAACGACTCGTTCATAGTTTCGACGGGGCGGCGGTTTGACCGGGGCGAACCCTTATGGCTTTGATACCAATGTTGGATCCTGCCAAAACAGAGTTAGGATCGATAAATAAAGTTGAGACTTACGCTAGCGTATGCGGCATGGTAGTCTCGGAACTTTGCCTTCGGATTCGCCACGACGGATCGAGTCTTCTTACGAACGGAGTAAGGCTACTAAATCCACAATCTAAATCTCTACTTTTAGATTAAGAACTTGGATAGAGGGAGAGGAAGTATTTCGGCAGAGCTTCGCTAGAATGAAAATGCATGCAAGAATGCCATGCAAAAGTGTAAGGAAATGGCTTACCCTTGGGTCTTATTTATAGCCCCCAAGGTAGTTATTTTAGGAGTAATTGTTCCTTAGGAACAAGTTAACTAAGGTGTACTATGATACATGGCACATTATAAGCTTAAGTTGTACCATATGCATGGTACAACATAAGCTTAAGATATTACCCCTTTATTAGCCATATGTCGCATGCACTTATGCATATATAATGCGACTTTCCCATCAATCTAGAGATCCTCTCCGCAAGGGAACATATTCCCTTTGCACACGACTTCGTGTAGGCGACGTTCGAGGTCCGTCTTCCCTCGTACATCCCCTACAAGGGTGTACTAACGTCTTCCATATCCAACACTCTCGTTCCGCAGAGGCATGCTTTTCAGCAGGCTGTTCAGCCGAGGAGGCAGGCTTTCCTGATGACCGCAGTTGAGGCTGAGGCGGAGGATGAGGTTATTGCAGGTAACTCTCAACATAGTCGTTTCTTTTCTTAGTTAGACTTGTTTGTTGGATTTGTTTGGCTGCTTGTTCTGTTTGCTAGAATAGAATTAGATTGTTAGACTGTCTGTTAGGTGTGATTTTGGTTTGCACATTTCCTGCACGAGTCCTCTTCGACTCAGGTGCATCGATGTGCATTATTTCCCGGAGCTTCGTGGAGAAGCATTCCTTGTCGACTTCCCCTCTTCCCAAGAGTTGGGATATCGTTACAGGAAATGGCGTGGTCTCGGTGCATCGTGGTTGCAATTCATTCCCTTTGGTGGTCTGTGGACATGAGCTCTACGCTGATTTCATCGTCCACGACATCATCAACTATAATGCCGTCCTCGGGATGGACTGGTGTAACGACTGGTTTTTGTATGATTAGATTATCAGTGTGTTTTGCTTGTGATGGTGGGTTCTCTCCTTGTGTGGTTTCCATTTCCATAGTTCTCGCTTTCATTCACCACGTTGAGATATCCTAGCTTTCGTTTTCATTCCTTTTGATGTGATCTTCTAGCTTCTTCCTTAGAATCATTGAACTCGGAGTAAGTCACTCGTGACGAGCTTCATATCGATCATATCTTAGCGATAGGTTGATCCTAGAAACCTTAGAATTCATCCCGGACCTTCGTGCTCCATTTCGAGACTTTTCGTGCACGTTAGTTGGTTCAAGAAGATCAACCGACCGACTAGATTCCAATCTAGTCGGTCAGGAAATCAACTGGAACCGACTAGTTCATTCAATCAATTATTCAGAAGTTACTGTTTATCGTTAGTCGGTCTAAGAACAACCACCGACCGACTAGATGTGAAACTAGTCGGTCAGAACTTGTTCTTTAACCGACTAGTTCCTTTGATTAATTTCCCCTAAGTTACTGTTTATCTTTAGTCGGTCTGAGAACATCTTTCGACCGACTAGATTGTAATCTAGTCGGTCAACCATTGTTCTTCAACCGACTAGTTCATTTATCATCTTCCCAGCCGAGTTACTGTTTGCTCTTAGTCGGTCACAGTTATTCGACCGACCGACTAGTTCTCAAACTAGTTGGTCAGCCACCCTTCTTTGACCGACTAATCAGTCCAGGAAACCCTAGTTTTGCCATAACCGCCACACTTTTCTATAAATACGCCCCAAACATTTTCTTTTTCTTCCTCATCACCCCAAACCCTAATTTCTCCCCCATTGAGCCCCCTTCTTCCCCAAACCATTGATCCTTCATCCCAAGCTCATCCATCATCATCCAAACCCTCATTTCACATATCCTACCTCTCCTCAACCTCAAACCCTCATCAAATCCCCAAAAGCCTCATCCAAACCCATTTCTCCAGATTTTCCCCATTTCCAGATCTGAGCCGGATCGTTCTTCCGTCGCCGTAGTTCTCGGCGTCGTTCCTCCGCTTCTTCACGGGTAGTATTCTTCCTTCAATAATCTCATAACCCACACTTGATATTTGAGGAACCCTAATAAAATGGATCATTAGAAATCGTAGGGTTCGATTGTGAATACGGATTAGTTACCATTCTAATGTTGTTTTTCCATGACAGTGATCCATTCCCGTAGAAAACAAATTTGTGTGATGTGCCTTCGTTGATCGTTCTCCTCGGTGCCAGGCAAGTGAAACTAGCATCTCTTGAGTTGGGCCATGTCTTAGGCCTTTTCCCTTGCTTTAGCGTAAAAGAGACTAGACGGTGAAAGGATAGCCGTCTAGACCCCTTTGACCTAGCTTGACAACGAAGCTTGGTCCGTCACCCTCATCATACTTGTATGTCACGTTTAATTTCAATTAACGGTACGCGAATATCTGTTCATGTCATTGCATTTTGCCTGTCACGTTTAATTTAAATTAACGGTATGCAAATATCTGTTCATGTCATTGCATAGTGATTATTCATCGTAATTGCGTAGCACACGCTACAATATTATATCCCTGGCTCGTGTTCCAGAAGCGAGCCCTGTAGTTGGAAACCCCAACGCTCGATAAATAAGGCTAGGTGCACCCCTATGCCAAGTGAAATACACTTCCTGGCTCGTGTTTCAGAAGCGAGCTCAGTTAGTTGGAAACCCCAACGCTCGACACATATGGGTGAGGTAAGAGATAATCAGACTGAGCCCCGAGTTGGCCTGATCCGCCACTCCGGCCAGCAGTTGGACTCTCTAGTGCACAAGTGATAAATAGTGATAAGAGATAAGCGGCCTGAGCCACGAGCTGGCCAGCAGGTGGACTCTCTATGCACTAAGTGATAAACAGTGATAAGTGATAAGTGATTAGTGAATTGGTAGCTTTCGCTACATCGTGCGTGCTTGTCTCTCTTTTAAACTGCTGCATCAAACTAAACTGTCATGTCATTGCTTAATATTATAAGTGCTAGGTTGTTAGTTACTTTCAGTTTCCTTGCACAAGTCTTTCCAGACTTGCTGACATGTGCCCCTCTCTCTTTTGGGTGTCACATGTTAGACCCAGAGCCAGAGCTTTGTGTAATGCCCTACAAGCTACTGCACGAGTACTAGAGGGGGGGTGAATAGTACTTTAAAAATAACAAGGAGTATAATTCCAAATTATAGTGCAAACAACTACCAAATCAATTTGCGGAAGCTTAAATTGAATGACAACAACAAAATTAACAATGCTAACAAATGATGTTACTGGGTTCGGATCCACCCAAGTCTCCCCGACTTGTTCCCGGTGATCCTACGTCCCAACCACCCGGATCCCCTCCGGATACTTAGGTTAGAAACCCTAACCCAAAATTTCCACTATGATATCTTGTGAAAAACCTTCACAAGATCAAATCATACATGCAATGGCAATATTGAATCCCACAACCCGGGATCACAACCTTCTCTCACAACCGAGAGAATCAACAAGCAATATAAACAAGTTTATAATGAAATAAACAATCTTACCACAAAATCCTATACCTTGAGTTTTCTTACCAAATAGGTGCAAGGAGGGATTTGAGGAAGATGAAGTCACCAAGACCTAGCACCAAGGAAATGACCAGCAATAGGTGCCTAGGAGTGATTTGGAGACTTGATTCAAGCAAGAGCTTGAAGGGCTCACCAAGAACAAGCTTCTCTCAAGATGGATTCTAGATCTAGAAAGTGAGAGAATGGATTTCTTGTGAGGAAGAGAGCTTTGGAAATGAGTGAGAATGACTATCTCTTTCTATCTCAATGAATCTCTTAATGGCAGCTCTAACCTAGAGAGAAATGACCTAGGTTCGTATTTATAGGGTCCCATAAAAACAAGTTTGGTCAAGTCACAACGGATAGAAATCTGAGGCAACTAGTCGGTCAAAGAACAACCACTGACCGACTAGTTCATCAACTAGTCGGTCAGTCAAACAACATGGACCGACTAAGTGAAGAACTGAGAAGAGATAGAAATTCAGACCTAGAAATCTAGTCGGTCCAAGAAGACTTTCTGACCGACTAGTTTCACAACTAGTCGGTCAGTCAGTGAACGTAGACCGACTAAGAGGCAAAAACAAATAGGCTGAATACAAAATGACTTAGTCGGTCCAAGAACAAATGTTGACCGACTAGATTATCAACTAGTCGGTCACCAAACGTTCTTAGACCGACTAACGATAAACAGTAGCTTAGGAGAATTTTGGCAAGAACAGTAAATCTCAACTAGTCGGTCAAAGAAGCATCACTGACCGACTAGTTCACAAACTAGTCGGTCGGTGAGTCAACGTGGACCGACTAACTGTAAACAGTACTGAACAAGAAAAGATGAACACAAACTAGTCGGTCCAAGAAGCTCTGCTGACCGACTAGATCACCATCTAGTCGGTCAGTACTTCTTCTTGTACCAACTAACATGCACAAACAAGTCCGAATCGAAGCGCGATGCTTCGAGGAAGTTAGAATGGACTTGAACTAAGATCCTAGAGCTACGATATGAGCGATATGAAGATAGAATCGAAAGATATACTCAAGGCTTAACATTCTATAGATCGAAGCTAAAAGACTATAAATAAAACCTTAATGAACGGTCTTCGAGAGCTTCGATTAATTCTTCATGACTTCCAAAACGGTGCAAGAGCTTCAACGAAGCTTTAGGCATGAATACGAGCTTTGAGAAGTGTTGAGATGTCGCTTTGATTGTTCTCGTGAATTTGGCGACGATCTCCAATACTGCGCTCACAAATTGTTAGTTCATGAATTATTTATGTTTGCTCATCATCAAAACCAAATCCGGGGAGTCCAATATTCAACATTCTCTCCCTTTTTGGTGATGACAAACCAACATAAATAATAATAAAAAATAATGATTCAAATGTAAAATACTTACTCCCCCTGCATTGATGACACGTTAATTCCAAAATGAATATATATAAATTGCATCAATCAGACGAGTAAGATATATAACGAGAATCGATTTTTGAAATATCGGATTTTGAAAAATCCATATATATATCTTAACTCCCCCTGAATCTAACACATCAAATTAGATTCTTGGAAATTGAGTTAAATTTTCATTTGACCTATTTATTATCATTATCTCTCCCCCTTTGGCATTATCCCAAAAATGGGGGGCATACAACGACAACAAGTAGGAAATGGAAAATCCAACATCGGGAGTCGTAGACAATGACGATGGACCTAATTGACACCAAGGGAAAAGTGTTGAAATCAAATCAAGGTGTGCCAAATTGTCCATTATCAAAAAGCGATAATTAAAATCATCAAAAATACCAAATTTTTATTCATTTCTTGAATAAAGAAACATACTCTCCAATATTCAATATTCTTGGTTAATTTGTGCATGGAAAACAATTCTATACAATTATAGAAATATAATCTATTTAACCAAGTTTTTAAGCGACGAGCGACGAATTCACATATCATAGACAATGAATGAGAATTAAAAGTGCACGACGAATTAAAACAAAGAGAACATCGATGTATATATATATATAAACATCATGAGTACATCCAAAAAGATATCGACTACATCAAATGCAGAAATACATCATACATCATCGAAATACAACAGAATCATACAAACACCATCATCAACATCAAAAATACATCATATGCACCACCGATATCCAGAAAATCAAAATACATCAAATCCAATACTCAAACTCCATCCCATCCTAACCCAAATGTAACGAATGCTTTTCATGTATCTGGATTTAATATAATATAATATATGTTTTGGTGGATTTTCTCCTCATGTGTGGTTTTCGTCTCCGTAGTTTCATTTTCGATCGATTCGTCATATTTTCTCGCTTCTTCCTTAGGATTGTCGAATTCGAAGTAAGTCATTCGTGACGGACTTCATAACGGTCGTATCTTACTATTAGATCAAGCCTAGGAGTCTTAGGAATCGATCCCGGGGCCCCGCGCTCCGTATCGGTACTTTTGGTGCTCATTAGCCGGTGTAAGAAGGGCCACCGACCGACTAGATGACGATCCAGTTGGTCGGCAATCCTTCTTGGACCGACTAGTTAGCTTTCTAAATTTCTCAGGAGTTACTGTTTATCGTTAGTCGGTCTAAGAACGTTGGTTGACCGACTAGGTTGCAAACTAGTCGGTCAGCAATGCTTCTTGAACCGACTAACTCATCATATTATTTTTGTGTCAGTTACTGTTTACTCTTAGTCGGTCTAAGAACGTTCATCGACCGACTAGATGCTAAACTAGTCGGTCAGTACTTGTTCATGGACCGACTAACTCTAGAATCCTATTTTCGTTCAGGAGTTACTGTTTGCACTTAGTCGGTCTGCGTTGGTCGACCGACCGACTAGTTGCCAAACTAGTCGGTCAGTGGTTGCTCTTTGACCGACTAACCAGTGTTAAAACCCTAATTTCTGGGCAGCCGCCAGCTCAACCTATTTAAACCCAACCCAAACGACTTCTTCTTCTCCAACACGACCCAAAACCCTAAAATCTCCCCCCTTCAGCACCCATCTTCCTCCAAGCTCCATTCCTTCATTTCAAGCCCTAGAATCATCATCCAAACCATCCATTCACTCCATCTACCCCTCATCTTCCCCAAAATCTCACCAAAACCCATCAAAATCCCCAAATCCCCCAAAACCCTAGTTTCCCCAAACTTCTCCAATCTTTTCCAGATCTGATCCTAGGGTTCTCCGGAGTGTTTCTTCCGTCTCCTCTTGGTAAGAAATCGATCTACCGTTGTTTTCTTAACCTATTTATAATTTTATGGAAACCCTAATTAATTTCATGTGTTTGGTGTTTGTTTCCCCCATAACAGCGATTTCCCCGTAGATAGCATCCGTGTAACGAAGTGGTCGTCATCCCCGGTGCTAGGCAAGTGAAACTTGCCACTTAGGGTTTAGGCCATGTTTAGGCCATTTTTCTTGTTGTAGGCGTAAAAGAGGCTAGGCGACGAAATGATACTCGCCTAGGCGCAAATTGAGGGACTAGCTTGACAACGAAGCTAATTCCGACATATAGCATGTTGCACAATTACCATGTCATGTTTACTTTCCATTAACGGTACGCAAATTAATTGTCATGTCATTGCATTCTTTAAGTGTTTCTGTGATTGCGTAGCTTTGCTACGAATGCTTGTGTTCCTGGCTCGTGTTCCAGAAGCGGGCCATGTGTTGGTTGATAGCCAATGCCCGAATTGCGTGTTTCCGGCTAGGTGCACCCCTACGCCAAATGTTTAAGAATGCGAGCTCAATGTGCGGGGCAACCCCAGGCTCACTAGCTGAGTTCATTGTGCGGGGACCCTGGCTCCATTACGTGTGGGTATAGGGGGTGAGGGTTAAGCGGCCATTCAACTGGGAGTCTGTTTGATCAACAACTGCAGTTGTAAGGCGTAAACTCTTTGGGGTGGGGTAGTGTTTGGGGCCGATCGGACTGACATGCTAGCCATTCAGCGAAGGGCGCAAACATCTACAAAACAACCGTGAAATGTGATTCGTGTTTAGTGCCGATCGATCTGAATGTTTACCATTCAGCGAAGGGCGTAAACACCAACAATGTGAATTGATTGAGATTGATAGTAGCGTGGCTACTCTTGCCTTGTCTTGTCTTGTCTTGTCCCGAGGATTGTTCTCATGTACAATTTGTCTTGCCATGTTTAAAAATTGTGCACTCATGTTATAACTGCCATGTCATGCATACTAAACTGCTAGGTTGCTAGTTGCCTTACTTTCAGTTTCCTTGCCCAAGTCCTTTAGACTTGCTGACATGTGCCCCTTTACCCTTTTGGGTGACACATGTTAGATCCTGAGCCCGAGTACCTCGTTGAGGACGAGGTGTTTGCTGACGCCGAGCCCGAGCTTGTGTTTGACGGGGAGTACGTGGACACTGGGGACCAGTCCTAGTGTCTTCGTGTGTTTTACTTTTGTTAGACAGTTGTTTTGTATTCGGTGCGTAGCACCCATACTTTGTTATGTCGTTTCTTGTGTTGGCCTTGTTCTGGGCCTTTAGACTCTTTTCTTTTAGCCTGGTGGCTTTTCTGGATGTTGGACTTATTTTCTTGTTGGACAATGTTTGAGATGTGAATTTTATTTCAGTCTCTCCTTGTATTATTATTGTTGTTCCGTTGTGGTTACAGGGACCTGCTTATGTATTTTATTTACGCTTATCGGGTTTGGGGCTTCACAGCTCCACTCTCGTGCGGACCTTTTCACGTCTCGCCTCCATTTTAGGGAAGCGGGTCGTGACAGGTTTTAGTGGTGGCCCATGCAGGTCCTTCTGTGACTGCGATTTTTGGAATAGCAATAATAATATTAGAATGTCCAATAAATTAAGTTCGACGTCCGATGTCATAAGCTATGAGTCTAATCTGATTTGTTTTCCGTGTCACTAGATGGCAGGAAGACGTTTCACCCGTGGTGGGGGTAGTGGTGCGCTCCCTCATGATGAGGAGCCTGAGAGGGAACCCACCAGCGGTGAGATGATGCGGATGATGCTGCAGATGATGCAAGTGCAGCATGGCGTGCTTCTGCAAGTCCAGAATGCTCCACTTGCTCGAGCTGCCCGGGCTCTTCCGGATGCCCCTCGCTCTGAGCCAGGAGCGAAGCAATTTCGGGAGCTGGGTCCCGCATATTTTGATGGTTCTGAGGGTCCTCTGGCTGCCGATGAGTGGATTCGGAACATCGAGGACAATCTGAAGATGGGCAAGATCACCCCGGCTGGATGGGTTGATTTGGCGAAGAGGCAGCTCAAGGATAACGCCAGGAATTGGTGGGATGCGGAAGAGAAGTTGTTGGTTAAGCCGATAGCTTGGGCTACCTTCAAGGCCAGATTTGAGGGTGAGTTCTTCCCGAAGGCTGCCAAGGAGGAGATGATGCAGCGTTTTATCGATCTGAAGCAAGGGAACTCGTCGGTGGACATGTATCACCAAGAGTTCATGAGGCTTAGTCGGTTTGCACCAAAGATGGTGCAGGACGCTGAGGAGAGAGCTCAGAGGTTCCTGCAGGGGCTTGCTTCAGAGCTCCAGAGTTTTGTGACCTCTTCTGACCGGGAGTCTTATCAGAAGGTTCTGGTCGCTGCCAAGAGGCAGGAGCTGCTCGTGAACCAGAGGAGGGGGTCTGTCGTTGGTGCTGGGAAGAGGCCTGTGGAACAGGCGAGGGCTGTGGTTAGACCTGGATTCAGGCCTAATCAGTCTGCTCAGTTTAAGAGGCCAGGAGGGCCTATTCTGAAGACTTGCCATTTCTGCGGCAAGCCTGGCCACATCAAGGATCAGTGTCGGAAGTTTTTGGGCCAGTGCCTGGTTTGCGGTGATGCTTCTCATATCGCGAAGGATTGTCGGCATGCGGGTCCGCTGCGGAGGGCTCCTGTTGCAGCTCAGCCGTTGCAGCAGCGAGCGTCTGTTCCTGCTGGGCATGGAGCGGCTCTTGTTCCGCAGGGGCAGGCTTTTCGGCAGGCTGTTCCGCCGAGGAGGCAGGCCTTTCTGATGACCGCTGTGGAGAGCGAGGCTGTGGATGAGGTTATCGCAGGTAATCCTCACTCTAGCTGTTACTTTCCTAGCTGGTTTTGATTGTTAGGTTATGTTGTTTGCTTGAACGTGGTTGTTTGCTAGACTAGGGTTTGATTGTTAATTGATTGTTAGGTGTGGTTTTGGTTTGCGCATTTCCTGCACGAGTCCTCTTTGACTCTGGTGCATCGATGTGCATTATTTCTCGGAGCTTCGTGGAGAGGCATTCCTTGTCGACGTCCCCTCTCCCCAAGATTTGGAATATCGTTACAGGGAATGGTGTGGTCTCGGTGCATCGTGGTTGCAATTCTTGCTCGTTGGTGGTCTGTGGACATGAGCTTTTTGCTGATTTCGTTGTCCACGAGATCATCAACTATGATGCAGTTCTTGGGATGGACTGGCTTACGAGCTTCTATGCTACGATCGACTATCTGAGGAAGAAGGTGGTGTTCGAGATTCCCGGACATCCAGTGTTTGAGTTCAGTCGTGGTAGCAGTTCGCTTGGTCCTGTCAGATTTCGGGCCAGGCCGGTGGAGGTTGTGGCTATGCAGATGGAGCTGGAGTGGCCAGCTGTGGTGCGAGATTTTGGCGACGTCTTCTCTGAGGAGATGTCTGGTTTGCCGCCTGATCGGGCTCTGGAATTTTCTATCGATCTTGTTCCAGGTGCGTAGCCGATTTCGAAGGCACCGTATCGTATGGCACCTGCAGAATTGGAGGAGTTGCGGAAGTAGTTGGATGAGCTTTTGCAGAAGGGTTATATTAATCCTAGTGTGTCTCCGTGGGGAGCACCGGTGCTATTGGTGAAGAAGAAGGATGGTTCGCGTCGCATGTGCGTGGACTATCGGGAGTTGAATGCGGTGACCATTAAGAATAAATACCCGTTGCCTCGCATCGATGATATTTTTGATCAGCTCGGAGGTTCGAGGGTGTTTTCTAAATTGGATTTGAGGAGTGGTTACCATCAGTTGAAGGTGAAGAGGGATGATGTTCCGAAGACAGCTTTCAGGACGAAGTATGGACACTATGAGTTCGTGGTTATGCCTTTTGGCGTAACTAACGCGCCCGCAGTTTTCATGAATCTAATGAACCTGATTTTCTACGACTTTTTGGATAAGTTTGTCGTTATCTTTATTGACGACATTCTGATCTATTCGAAGTCGGAGGAAGAGCATGCCTCGCACTTTAGGACGGTGTTGGAGATTTTGAGGAAGCATCGGTTGTATGCTAAGTTTTCGAAGTGCGAGTTTTGGCTGGATCGAGTTGCTTTTCTCGGGCATGTGGTGACTGGAGATGGTATTTCTGTGGATCCCGAGAAGATTCGGGCCATCAGGGAGTGGCCTGTTCCGTCGTCAGCATCTGAGATTCGGAGTTTTCTTGGACTTGCTGGTTACTATCGGCGATTCATTAAGGACTTTTCTCGTATTGCTGAGCCGATGACCAGGTTGACGCGGAAGGATGTTGCTTTTGTTTGGTCGGGTGATTGTGAGAGTGCTTTTGGTGTTCTGAAGGAGAGGTTGACGACTGCCCCTATTCTTGTTGTGCCTGATCACAGCGGTGGATTTGAGATCTTTTGCGATGCTTCTGGCAAGGGTCTCGGTTGCGTGTTGCATCAGCAAGGGCATGTTGTGGCGTATGCGTCTCGTCAGCTTAAGGTTCATGAGAAGAATTATCCGACGCATGATTTGGAGTTGGCTGCCGTTGTGTTTGCTCTTAAGATTTGGAGGCACTTCCTGCTGAGTGAGAAAGTGAAGATTTTCACCGATCACAAAAGCTTGAAGTATATTTTCACTCAGAAGGAGCTCAACATGCGACATCGTCGATGGTTGGAGCTTATGGCGGATTATGAGATTGATTTGCAGTATCACCCTGGCAAGGTGAATGTGGTTCCGGATGCTTTGAGTAGGCTTCCGGCGGTGATGATTTTGACCTCGCAGTGGAGATTGCAGCAGGATTTTTGCGAGTCTGGTGTGGAGATTGTTCTTCCTGGAGAGGCTTCGTCGTTGATGTACATGCAGGTACAGTCGACGATCGTGGATCGGATTAAGGCTGGCCAGGCTGAGGATCCGAAGCTGGTGAGAATTCGGGAGATGGTGGAAGCCGGTCTGCGGACTGACTTTTTGATTCATGAGGATGGCTCGCTGAGGTTTGGAGCCAGGTTGTGTGTGCTAGCTGGGGATATCAGAGAGGAGCTGATGGTGGAGGCACACAGTTCGCCGTATTCTGTGCATCCTGGTGGCACCAAGATGTACCAGGATCTTCGTCTGAATTATTGGTGGCATGGCATGAAGAGGAGCGTGGCTCGGAGTGTAGCCAAGTGCTTGGTTTGCCAGCAAGTGAAGGCGGAGCATCAGCGTACGGCCGGGTTGCTACAACCGATTCCGATTCCGGAGTGAAAGTGGCAACACATCACTATGGATTTCGTGACTGGACTGCCTCGGAGTCCGAAGCAGAATGACGCGATTTGGGTGATCGTAGATCGGTTGACCAAATCTGCGCACTTTATTCCGTTCCGAGTGGGGCAGTCCACTGAGGCGCTAGCGAGGAGATATATGGAGGTAAAATTCTTTTACTCTCCGTTTTATTTCCTTTTCCTAGTTTAGATAGTGATGTAACGTGAATCATGTAGGAGGTTGTGCGACTTCATGGAGTCCCTGTGAGTATCGTGTCTGACAGAGACACGAGGTTCACATCTCAGTTCTGGCAGAGTTTGCAGAAGAGCTTGGGTACGCGTCTGAGTTTCAGCACGGCGTACCATCCGCAGATGGATGGCCAGTCTGAGAGGACGATTCAGATTTTGGAAGACATGCTGAGGGCGTGCATGTTGGACTTCAAGGGTTCGTGGGAGGACCATCTACATCTGGTGGAGTTTTCCTACAACAACAGCTTCCAGGCGAGTATTGGCATGGCGCCTTTCACCGCTCTTTATGGGAGGAAATGTCGATCGCCATTGAGTTGGGATGACGTTGGAGATCGGGAGTTGTTGGGACCCGAGATGATCGTGGAGGCCGTGGAGATCGTCAGGAATATTCGGGAGAGGTTGAGAATTGCTCAGGACCGTTTTAAGCATTGGGCGGATGCTAAACGTCGTCCTTTGGAGTTTCAGCCGGGCGACCATGTGTTCTTGAAGATTTCCCCGAATCGTGGTGTGATTCGTTTCGGGAAGCGTGGAAAGTTGAGCCCGCGATACATTGGACCGTTTGACGTTTTGGAGAGGGTTGGCGAGGTA
>CM061142.1:217299712-217577703 GCA_030789695.1 Scilla litardierei | reverse complement strand
ACGTTTTGACTTGATTTTGAAATATCTTTGAGTGATTTTCTCCCATGATTTTCGGGACAAAAGTCAAAGCAATTTGAATTTCAAATTATCAGATTTCTCCTATAAATAGTGGATCATTTTCATTGAGAAAAACACAACAACTTTTGAATTCAAATTCTCTCGTGCAAACGCTCTAAAGTTCTAAAGCTCTCATTCTCTCTTTAGCCAATTCTGTTTTATTCTTGATCTTGCAATTTTGTTATTATTTTCTGAAGATCATAATCTCGTTTTATTGGCTAACTGTTTTTCAAATCCGTATTATTTTCTCTTACTTTTTATTTTAAAGGATTTTTGAAAAACATTAGATCTAGATCACAAAGACTTCATTCATATCTTTGTGTGATCTAGAATCTTATTCTATCAAGCCACTACACGTAATTTTGTCTATTACTATTTGGCTATAGAATCTGGGTGTAAAACCAATCTCCACCAATTTATTGTGGTGAATTGGATATCGATTTTTATTGTGTTGTTGTTGGAACCCTAGACAAGTCTAGGTGTTGCGGTTGGAAATCCTGGTCAAGACTAGGTCGTTGAAAATCCTAACGAGTGGAGTTAGGTATTTGTATTTGACAAGGCAGATAGTGGAAATCTCGTACCGGATTGGTCGGGGACTAGACGTACCCAAAAGTTGTGGGAAACGAGGATAAAAATCCTTGTGTCTGCGATTGCTTTTCTGTGTCTTATTATTTATCTCTGCAAGCAATTTTTATTTACTTTGTTATTAGTATATCTTTGTAATTCTTTGTTCATTTGCATGTTACAAAGAGCATACATTTAATTCTGCTGTGTAAAGATCTATCTGTGTGTAAAGATCTCTTATCTGATTGTAATTATAATTGTTTATCTTTTATAAGATTAACTTGTTGATTTAGAACCAAGCATAGATCGTTCTACTTGGTTTCTTAGGCAACATTAGAAGGACTTTAATTAACGATCGAAAAAGATTTATTACTTGCACAATACTATTCAACCCCCCTTTAGTGTTGTTTGCCATCTACAGGATCCAACACTTGGTATCAGAGCGAAGTTAAAGCTATGGCATCAACAAACGTCTGCAACACTCACACTCCTCCAATATTCAACAGCAATCTATACTCTCAATGGAAAAGGAGAATGGAAATCTTCATAGAAGCACAAGATCTGAAATACTTGAGATCTCTCAGAGAACCATACGAGATTCCACCCATACCGCCAACTCAATGGAGTCCTGATCAAGAGGAAGCCTACTTCAACAATCTCAAGGTAATGCATTTACTTTACACTGGATTAACTGATCAAATGTTAGATCTTGTAGAAAAGGCGGAAACCGCACATCAAATCTTAAACTTGTTGGACGAAAGATTCGGATCAAGATCTAATGAGATTCAAACACCCATAAAGATACCTCAAGCCAATGATGAAGAACTATGCATGATGGCTCGTCAGAACGACAAGAACGAGGACATATGGATAATGGATAGCGGATACTCCTCACACATGACATAGAACACAAGACTACTTAGCGGTCCAAAAATGTATGACGGCGGAACCGTGACATTTGGCGACAACAAGAAAGGTAAAATTGTCGGATAGGCAACATCGGCAGTCCCTCAAAATTACTCATCAAAGACGTAAGCTTAGTAAATGGGCTAAAGCATAACTTATTAAGCATAAGCCAACTATGCGACAAAGGTATGAAAGTCCTCTTTACACTTGACTCTTGTCTAGTTTACGACAAGGATATGAAAAATATTTTTGTTAAAGGTAAGCGAGTAGAAAATATCTATGTACTTAGATTAAATGATGAATCAAATGTATGCTTAATTGTTTCAACAAATGACCTTTTGCTCTGGCATAGACGCTTTGGTCATGCGAACATCAAAAACATGGATAAGGTTTCTAGGAAAGAGTTGGTGCAAGGACTTCCCAAAATAAATTTCAAATTGGATAAAATATGTGATTCATGTCAATTTGGCAAAAAGCATAAGAGTTCATTTAAGAATATTGGAGCTCTCAGTTCTAATAGGCCACTTGAACTACTTCATATGGACTTGTTTGGCCCAACTAGAACTCCATCTTTATGTAACTCTAAATACGTATTTGTCATAGTTGATGATTATACTCGATATATGTGGGTATTATTCTTAACTCATAAGAATGATGCCTTCCGTGAATTCGAAATATTTTTCAAAAGAATTGAATGTTTATACTCTTTGAAAATTATTTCTTTAAGAAGTGATCACGGTGGTGAATTTGAAAATTAACATTTTAAACTATTTTGTGAAGAACGAGGCATTTCTCATACTTTTGCTTTTCCTAGAGCTGCTCCTCAAAATGGGGTAGTTGAAAGGAAAAATAGAACACTCCAAGAGTGTGCACGAACAATGTTGTGTGAAAGCAACCTTCCAAAAAGTTTTTGGGCGGAAGCTGTAGCAACCGCGTGCTATATTCAAAACAAAGTTTTAATAAGAAAAACTTTTGAAAAGACCATTTATGAATTACTGCTCCAACGAATTCCAAAAGTATCTTACTTCAGAGTTTTTGATTGTAAGTGCTATATTCTGAATACTAAAGATAACTTAGATAAGTTTGACTCCAAAGCGGATGAAGGCATATTTATCGGTTACTCTTTACGTAGTAAGGCATATATAGTTTACAATAAAAATTCCGAAACTATTGTTGAAACCTTACATGTAACATTTGATGAATCTTTATCTCATAATACTGCTCATAATGATGATTATAGCATAATCATTACATCTACTCCTAATAATGAATCTATCATTGCTAATGACATCTCTAGTCTTTGCCTAAATCATTTCCTGAAGTCACACATCACCCACACACACACACAAGTCATAGGTGATATTGATGCAGGAATTAGAACTAGATCTCAAATAGAACACTTGACACATGTTGCATTTGTTTCTAACGTTGAGCCGAAAAAAGTAGAAGAAGCTTTTGCAGATGAAGCATGGATTGAAGCTATGCAAGAAGAACTTCTGCAATTTGAACGCAATCAAGTATGGGAGTTAGTACCTAGACCAGAAGACCGTCCAGTTATCGGCACTAAATGGGTATACCGGAACAAACTAGATGAAGATGGAAATGTGGTAAGAAATAAAGCAAGGTTTGTAGCACAGTGATACTCTCAAGAAGAAGGTATAAATTTTGACGAAACTTTTGCTCCTGTTGCTAGATTAGAATCTATTATGATGTTACTTGCATTTGCATCATATAAAAACTTCAAACTATATCAAATGGATGTGAAAAGCGCTTTCCTAAATGGATTCATAAAGGAGGAAGTCTACGATGAACAACCTCCCGGATTTGAACATGATAAGAAAACGGGATATGTTTACCAGTTAAATAAACCCTTGTATGGTTTAAAACAAGCTCCAAGAGCTTGGTATGAAAGATTAAGAAAATTCTTAATTGACTCAAGTTACATTGTTGGAAAAATAGACACAACCTTATTTGTTAAGAAAATTCATGATGATATTATTCTCATTCAAATTTATGTAGACGACATCATTTTCGGATCTACTAATGAAGATCTTTGTCAAGAGTTTGCTAAGTTAATGCTGGAAGAATTTGAAATGAGCCACATGGGGGAGCTCACATATTTTCTCGGATTACAAATCAAGGAAGGAAAAGAAGGAACCTTTATTCATCAAACGAAGTATGCCAAAGACTTGATCAAAAGGTTCGGGATGGAAATCGCTTCAGGAAAGAACATACCAATGGCAACATCCACTTCTTTAGACAAAGACGAAGCAGGTAAAAAGGTCGATCAGAAAACATATCGAGGTATGGTCGGATCTTTACTCTATTTAACCGATAGCTGACCTGACATTATGTTTAGTGTTTGCACATGTGCTAGATTCTAATGTGATCCTAGAGAATCACATCTTAAAACAGTAAAATACATATTTAGATATCTTAAAACCACTTCTGACTTTGGACTACTTTATCCCAAAGGAGGCACATTTAATTTAACTTCGTTTAGTGACGCAGACTATGCTGGTTGTAAAGCTACAAGAAAAAGCACAAGTGGAACATGTCATTTTCTTGGACACTCCCTTGTTTCGTGGTTTAGCAAAAAGCAAAGTTCAGTTTCACTATCTACCACTTAGGCAGAGTATATAGCTGTCGGACTTGCATGTGCCCAAATACATTGGATGAAACAAGTTCTCGTAGATTATGGTGTTAATACATCTACATGTGCAATTTATTGCGATAATAAAAGCGCGATTAATCTCACTAAAAACTCTGTTCTTCATCCTAGAACAAAGCATATTGATATCAGACACAGATTTATAGATGATCACTGTACCAAAAAAGAAGTTGAACTCAAATTTGTCTCCTCTGAATTGCAAGTTGCAGATATTCTAACAAAACCCCTACAAAAAGATACATTCTCTAGACTTCGTAGAGAATTGGGTATTGTTAGTGCAAAAGAATTGAATAATGATCAATTATAATATGTCATTGAATTATTTTTGTTGATGATAAGGGGGAGAAAAAAATATATGAAATGCAAAAATGAATATATCATATGTATATCATATATATTATGTATTGTATTGTTTTTTTGCTAACGGTTTCGATGCAGGGGGAGAACCGCATCGAAGCAGGGGGAGTAAGTATACTTTCATGTATTGTCATATTTCAACTTACTTCATTTTTCATTTGGGTGTCATCATCAAAAAGGGGGAGAGTGATGGAAATTGAATTCCACCCCAAGTGATTTTGATGATGAGCACACCAAATAAAGCTTAGTGTACTAACTACACTACAATTAAGTGTTCAGGATATGTGACAAATGAAAAGCTTTATTCATACTCAAAGAAGCGCAATCTACGCTCAAAGACAAGGACGAACGTTGCTGAGATCAAATGATGAAGCTCAAAGCTCAAATAGAACAAGAAGCTCAAGTGAAGCTCACATCTACTCCATCAATTGATCAAGCTTCCGAAGATGTGTCCTAGTCTATAGTGAGTGTGTTGTGTCTTTCTTAGGGTATTGTTAAAGCCAAATCGTATAGACAAATCACACACACAAAAATGATTTTAAACATTTTGAATATCTTTTAAATCATCTTCAAAAAGGATTTTGAGAGCTTTCGCTAGTTGTTTTGTAATTCCGTAGTGAAACTCCACTACATCCAAAAGTTAGTTACTTGTTTGACTAGTTGTGTTGTAGGAAAAACTCCTCTGGGAGTCGACTACCAAAGGTAGGGAGTCGACTACCAGCTGAGAATCAAGAATTCCTAAAACACACTGGGAGTCGACTACCACTCCTAGGGAGTCGACTACCAGCTGTCGAAGTTTGATGTTTTTGACTTGATTTTGAAATATCTTTGAGTGATTTTCTCCCATGATTTTCAGGACAAAAGTCAAAGCAATTTGAATTTCAAATTCTCAGATTTCTCCTATAAATAGTGGATCATTTTCATTGAGAAAAACACAACAACTATTGAATTCAAATTCTCTCGTGCAAACGCTCTAAAGTTCTAAAGCTCTCATTCTCTCTTTAGCCAATTCTGTTTTATTCTTGATCTTGCAATTTTGTTATTATTTTCTGAAGATCATAATCTCGTTTTATTGGCTAACTGTTTTTCAAATCCGTATTACTTTCTCTTACTTTTTATTGTAAAGGATTTTTGAAAAACATTAGATCTAGATCACAAAGACTTCATTCATATCTTTGTGTGATCTAGAATCTTATTCTATCAAGCCACTACACGTAATTTTGTCTATTACTATTTGGCTATAGAATCTGGGTGTAAAACCAATCTCCACCAATTTATTGTGGTGAATTGGATATTGATTTTTATTGTGTTGTTGTTGGAACCCTAGACAAGTCTAGGTGTTGCGGTTGGAAATCCTGGTCAAGACTAGGTCGTTGGAAATACTAACGAGTGGAGTTAGGTATTTTTAATTACCAAGGTAGATAGTGGAAATATTGTACCGGATTGGTCGGGGACTGGATGTACCCAAAAGTTGTGGGGAACCAGGATAAAAATCCTTGTGTCTGCGATTGCTTTTCTGTGTCTTATTATTTATCTCTGCGAGCAATTTTTATTTACTTTGTTATTATTATATCTTTGTAATTCTTTGTTCATTTGCATGTTACAAAGAGCATACATTTAATTCCGTTGTGTAAAGATCTATCTGTGTGTAAAGATCTCTTATCTGATTGTAATTATAATTGTTTATCTTTTATAAGATTAACTTGTTGATTAAGAACCAAGAGTAGATCGCTCTACTTGGTTTCTTAGGCAACATTAGAAGGACTTTAATTAACGATCGAAAAAGATTTATTACTTGCACAACACTATTCAACCCCCCTTCTAGTGTTGTTTGCCATCCACAGGATCCAACAGTTTTCGCCCAGTTTCTAGCCGTTGCAGCTTTGGGCTATTGGCTGTTTTCTTGGGTTTTGAGGGTTGATATAGGGTTCCTATATATATATATATGGGTCTGCTGATATCTCTAGAACTTCTTGATGCTATTGAAAATCACAAGAGATCTATAAGCCACTCTCAAACTCTCTCAATTCCCTCTTGTAAGTTCTCATTCCTCTTCATGCATTGAAGTCCAGCTCAAGGGAATTCATCCAAGTGATTTCAAGCAAATCTCAACACTTGGAGATCCTCTTCCATGCCTTGCATTCATCTATGAGTAAGTACATCTCAAAGCATAGGTAAGAGTATTTGTTTGACTTTGTTATTTCATTGAAACCCTAGCTTTCTGTGTGTGAGCTAGTTACTCTCTGTGTGAGAGTATAACCTTCTGTGTGAGGGTTGGTTGAGATCTCTCTGTGTGAGAGTTTAAGTTTTTCTGTGTGAAAGCAAGGATTTTCTCTGTGTGAGAATCCTAAATCCTCTGTGTGAGGTCTCTCTGTGTGAGAGTAAGGATTTCTCTGTGTGAGAATCCAAATCCTCTGTGTGAGGTATCTCTATGTGAGATTGTATTCACTTCTCTGTGTGAGAATTACAGTGGATATTGGTGTGGCTGGACGTACCCAAGATTGGGGAACCAGGGTATTTCTTGTGTTTGTGTTTGGATTGATTGTGTTGATTAATTCCTATTGCACTTATTATTCCGCATTTGCAAGTTTAATTTTAATTGCATAGTTTATTGCCATTACTCTATTCACCCCCCTCTAGAGTGTTTGTTGTTAGTATTGCAAGGTATACGGTCCTTACACGAACTGCTCGTCCTCAGCGGTTAACTCTAACTCAGAACCTAACATGTGACACTCAAAGAGAAAAGGGCACATGTCAGCAAAAGTCACCCAAAAGAAAGTGGAGGACTTTTGTGAAAGGATACAAATAAAAGAAAGGCGTGTAGCAGTTCTAATATAATGAAATGACATAACAATTGAGGTATGCAACAATTTAAGATGACATGATGACATGCATGCACGTCGTAGCAGAACTATGAAAAACACCATTCACGAACATTAACATTTCACATTGTGCACAGGGTTTACTCCTTACAGCTGAAGGAGTGGATCATGCATCCTTCTACGATGTGTGACAGCTTAACCCTATCCCTCCACGTGTATCGAGCCTTGGTTTCCCAAGTACGTGAGCTCGCTTCTAGATCACGAGTCCAGGAAGTGTTTTTCAATATGGACTAGTGCCCATCTTCTGGATCACGAGCCAGGAAGTGTTTTTGGCATAGGGTTGTACCCGCAAAGCAGGTGCCTAGTCTCAATCATTATAATAAGTGTAGCGTGTGCTATGCAATCACGATGAAACATTGGATGCATGCAATGACATGGCAATGAGCAAATAAATTGCGTACCGTTAATTGAAATTAAGCATGGCATAGCAGCATGAATGCAAGCATGATAAAGGTGTCGGATCTAGCTTCGTTGACAAGCTAGATCTAAAAGGGGCGTCTAGGCGACTATCATTTCACCGCCTAGTCTCTTTTATGCTACTGTACAAAATGGCCTAAGACGTGGCCTAAACAGAAAACTGGCAAGTATCACTTACCTTAACAATAAAGCTGAAGTCACGATCAATCAGAGTCCAATATTCTACATATGTGCTCACAATGCAGTCCAGCCTACAGTCCCAATTTATTCTTCTTGATTAGTGAGTTACAAACGATCAGAGACTACGAGTTTTAGGTTGATTAACAGGCAATGTGGGGGTTCCTACGGAGAGAGACTTACCTCAACACGACGCAAGAGCTACTCTGACATCAGGTAGCGACTTCAGGGGTTGATTCTGGTTTCCCGAGATGTACAGAACGACGGGTTCTCTGTTGATAAATCACGTGCATGAATAAGTTCGTAACTATGGACTAGAATTTTTAGTCAACTCTAAAACGTCTAATGATCCGATTTTAATTAAGTTTTCTATCCTAAGATGGGTGACACATCAATATTATTAGGTCCAAGGTTGTGTAACAAGTTATCAACCCTACGAATACTCAAGTTAACATCTATATAACAACGTTACTAATTGATCATGATCATTTAATAGTTCACAAAGCTATTAGCAACTAAACTTGGGTATTCTAGTGAACGCTTTCTAACCGTTATGAAGAAGAGATCCCACGACGCTACCGGGGGTTGCCATGAAGTTCAGATTAGCAAGGGACGACGTAGAAACGTCGCTGAAACGCCAAAACGCTGTCGTAGCTCGCTGATAGGGGTTGGTCGGGGCTGAAACGGCCTGCAGTCGACGGGGGTGGCCACGGGAAGGCGGGGACGGCCAGGGGACGACTGCGGCGGTCGGAGCCGTGGGCGGTGGCTGCGGCGGTCGACGGCCGCTGCTGCTGCTGCTGCTCGCAAGTGTAGGGCGCTACGGTGAGGGGATCCGGCGGGGGTTGTCTGAGGCACGTCGGAGTGCAGGTCGGTGGCGATGGGAAAGGGCGGAGATTGGGCGGAGATCGGAGGAAAACGCGAGGGGAAAAGTCGGGGAGAAGTTTGCGTGATATAAAAATTTGCCCTAGGCTGCTGTGTTTAAAATAGGCTATGGTTTTGCTAAAAAGGGATTGTATTGGGGTACACTTAAGGGGCTAGAAGAGAGTGGAATTAAGGATATGTTGGAATTTGGGTGGTGAATAGCCCAATTTGATTTTTGTGGTTACGCATGAAAAGATTTGATTCCCTTGCTATTCAACATTGGGATTAGGGTAGTTTGAGGATAAGGGGAGAGAGAATGTGAGAGGGCAGGGTGCCATTAAGGGGGAAAGGAGGGTGAGCCTAGCTCGAAGAATTAATCTTGTTAAACTTAGGCTAAATCTTTGATTAATGATGAAATTAGTGCACAAGTGGGTCAAACAGTACCCGATAATTACGAGAAAAATACCAGGGTGTCCGTGTCGACGAGAGAATGAAACTAAGGAGATTGATCACGGCTAGGGCGACGAGAAACGAAACTAAAAATAAAAAGGTCTCACGACAAAAGTGAAAATCACGACGCCTCTACAAACAAAGTTAATTTGTGGGTGAACGACCCGTGAAATGACGTTCCAAAATATTTCCACAAATAAATACTCTTCCAGAGGGTCACAACGGCATATAACATCGTAGGGTTCGGATACAAGAAAGGTCCAAAATAAATACGTGTACGAACAAGAGTACGTGCACGAAAAGCGTACGATCGAAAACAGACCGTGACATAATTGGTTTCTCCCTTGATGGCTCTGATGGAGGTTCTGTTGGATCCTGTGGATGGCAAGCAACACTAGAAGGGGGGTTGAATAGTGTTGTTCAAATAATAAAACTTTTTCGCTCAACGATATTAACACAAATAAACTCCTTCTAACGTTGCTTAAGAAACCAAGTAGAGTGATCTACGCTTGGTTCTTAATCAACAAAATAATTTTAAAATGCACAAAGAAATTTCACAGCATGTAGTCGACTCCTTATGAGCAGTAGTCGACTCCCAGAGAATATGTGAGAACAAATAAGATCACAAGTATGAATTTCAGCGAATAGAGATAAAATTGATCTTTGTTGTAGAAGATATAAATGTAAAGATAATCAAACATAGATCAACAATCACAAACAAAAGGATTTTATCCCGGTTCCCCGCAACCCGGGTACGTCCAGTTCCCGACCAATCCGGTACGAGATTTCCACTATCTGCCTTGGCAAATACAAGCACCTAACTTCACTCGTTATGACAGGTAGTCGACTCCCAAAGGGATCTAGGAGATTTTCATCCCTGACAGGTAGTCGACTCCCTACTTTTGGTAGTCGACTCCCAGAGGAGTTTTTCCTGTTGTTCTTCTAGTCAGATAGGTAGTTAGCTCCAGGATGCATGGAGTTTCACTACGAGAATTATGAAGTGACTAGAAAAGCTCTTGAAAACTATTTTGAAGATAGTTAAAATTATTTTCGAAATCATTTGTGTGTGTGTGTTGTCTATTTGATATGGCTTTGACAAATACCCTAAAAGACACGACACACTCACACTAGACTCTGAACATGTCTTCGGAAGTTTGGTCAACTTGATGAAGTGAAGGCGAGCTTCTCTTTGTGCTTCTCGAGCTTGAGCTTCATCACTTGAGTTTAGTCATGTTCATCTTTGTCGTGGAGTATTGATACGTGCTTCTTGGAGTATAAGTAGAGCTTCTTGAAATCTGCACACTTTTAAGTGTAGTGTAGTTAGTACACTAAGCATTCATTTGGTGTGCTCATCATCAAAATCACTTGGGGTGGAATTCAATTTCCATCACTCTCCCCCTTTTTGATGATGACACCCAAACATGAGAAAGTAAGTAAAAAAATAAATTATATGGTATACTTACTCCCCCTGCTTTGATGCGGTTCTCCCCCTACATCGAAGCAATACACAAAACAGTATACATATGATTTTATTTTACATTTCATGTCACATGAATTTTCTCCCCCTTGTCATCAACAAAAACAACAAAAAATTATAACTGAGCATTATTCAATTCCTTTTCTCCAACAATACCCAATTCTCGTCGAAGTCTGGAGAATGTATCTTTTTGTAAGGGTTTTGTTAGAATATCTGCAACTTGAAACTCAGAGGAGACAAATTTAAGTTCAACATCCTTTTTGGCACAATGATCATCAATAAATATGTGTCTAATATCAATATGTTTTGTTCTAGGATGAAGAACTGAGTTTTTAGTGAGATTTATGGTGCTTTTATTATCACAATAAATTACACATGTAGATGCATTAACACCATAATCGACGAGGACTTGTTTCATCCAAAGTATTTGAGCACAGGCAAGTCTGGCAGCTATGTACTCTACCTAAGTGGTGAAGAGAGACGGAACTTTGCTTTTTGCTAAACCACGAGACAAGGGAATGTCCAAGGAAATGACATGTTCCACTTGTGCTTTTTCTTGTGGCTTTACAACCAGCATAGTCTGCGTCACTAAATGAGGTTAAATTGAATGTGCTTCCTTTGGGATAGAAAAGTCCAAAGTCAGATGTGGTTTTAAGATATCTAAATATGTATTTTACTGTTTTAAGGTGTGATTCCCTAGGATCACATTGAAATCTAGCACATGCACAAACACTAAACATGATGTCAGGTCTGCTGGCGGTTTAGTAGAGTAAGGAACCGACCATACCTCGATATGTTTTCTGATCAACCTTTTTACCTGCTTCGTCTTTGTCTAAGGATGTGGATGTTGCCATTGGTATGTTCTTTCCGGATGCGGTTTCCATTCCGAACCTTTTGATCAAGTCTCTTGCATACTTTGTTTGATGAATGAAGGTTCCTTCTTTTCCTTGTTTGATTTGCAATCCGAGAAAATATGTTAGCTCCCCCATATGGCTCATTTCGAATTCTTCCTACATTAACTTGGCAAACTCTTGGCAAAGATCCTCATTAGTAGATCCAAAAATGATGTCATCTACGTATATTTGGAAAAGAATGATATCATTATGAACTTTCTTAACAAAAAAGGTTGTATCTATTTTTCCAACAGTGTAACTTGAGTCACTTAAGAATTTTCTTAGTCTTTCATACCAAGCTCTTGGAGCTTGCTTTAGCCCATATAAGGCTTTGTTTAACTTGTAAACAAATTCTGTTTTCTTATCATGTTCAAATCCTGGAAGTTGTTCAACGTAGACTTCCTCCTTTATGAATCCGTTTAGGAAAGCGATTTTTACATCCATCTGATAAAGTTTAAAATTCTTATATGATGCAAATGCGAGTAACATCCTAATAGATTCTAGTCTAGCAACAGGAGCAAAGGTTTCATCAAAGTCTATACCTTCCTCTTGAGAGTAACCCTGTGCTACTAACCTTGCCTTATTCCTTATCACATTTCCATCTTCATCTAGTTTGTTCCGGCATACCCATTTGGTACCGATAACGGGACGATCTTCCGGTCTAGGTACTAACTCACATACTTGATTGCGTTCAAATTGTAGAAGTTCTTCTTGCATGGCCTCAATCCATGCTTCATCTGCAAAAGCTTCTTCTACCTTTTTCGGCTCAATGTTAGAAACAAATGCAACATGTGTTAAGTGTTCTATTTGAGATCTAGTTCTAATTCCTGCATCAATGTCACCTAAGACTTGTGTGTGTGTGATGTGTAACTTCAGGAAATGATTTAGGCAAAGAACTAGGGATATCATTGATAGATTCATTATTAGGAGTGGGTGCAAAGAGCATGCTTTCATCATCATCATTATGAGTAATGTTATGAGGTACAGATTCATCAAATGTTACATGTAGAGTTTCAACAATAGTTTCGGAACTTTTATTGTAAATTCTATATGCCTTACTACGTAAAGAGTAACCGATAAATATGTCTTCATCTGCTTTGGAGTCAAACTTATCTAAGTTATCTTTAGTATTCAGAATATAGCATTTACAACCAAAAACTCTGAAGTAATATACTTTTGGAATTCGTTGGAGCAATAACTCATAAGGGGTCTTTTCAAAAGGTTTTCTAATTAAAACTATATTTTGAATATAGCACGTGGTTGCTACAGCTTCCACCCAAAAATTCTTTGGAAGGTTGCTTTCACACAACATTGTTCGTGCACACTCTTGGAGTGTTCTGTTTTTCCTTTCAACTACCCCATTTTGAGGAGCAGCTCTGGGAAAAGCAAAAGTATGAGAAATGCCTCGTTCTTCACAAAAAGATTTAAAATGTTCATTTTCGAATTCACCACCGTGGTCACTTCTTAAAGAAATAATTTTCATGGAATATAAACGTTCAATCCTTTTGAAAAATATTTCGAATTCACGGAAGGCATCATTCTTATGAGTTAAGAATAATACCCACGTATATCGAGTAAAATCGTCGATTATGACAAATACGTATCTAGAGTTGCATAATGATGGAGTTCTAGTTGGGCCAAACAAGTCCATATGAAGTAGTTCAAGTGGTCCATTAGAACTAAGTGCTCCAATATTTTTAAATGAGCTCTTATGCATTTTGCCAAATTGACATGAGTCACATATTTTATCTAATTTAAAACTTATCTTAGGAAGTCCTTGCACCAACTCTTTCCTAGAAATCTTATCCATGTTTTTGATGTTCACATGGCCAAAGCGTCTATGCCAAAGCAGTGGATCGTTTGTTGAAACAATTAAACATACATTTGATTCATACTCATTTAGTCTAAGTACATAGATATTTTCTATTCGCTTACCTTTAACAAGGATATTTTTCATATCTTTGTCATATACTAAGCATGAGTCAAGAGTAAATATAACTTTCATACCTTTGTCGCATAGTTGACTTATGCTCAATAAGTTATGCTTTAATCCTTTCACCAAGCTTACCTCTTTGATGTGCAATTTTGAGTGATTGTCGATATTGCCAATTCCGACAATTTTACCTTTCTTGTTGTCACCAAATGTCACGGTTCCACCATCATACATTTTTAGATTGCTAAGTAATTTTGTGTTCCATGTCATATGTGCGGAGCATCCACTATCCATTATCCAAATGTCCTGAAATAAAATAATCTCTACACGTTTGGTACCCACTTCTAATTGGGTCCGATATGTTAGAAAGTAGCAAAAAAATTTATTTACATATCATTTTAAGCGTTTGGGTATCAGAATAATATACATGAAGCATGTAGATACCCTAATGTTTGAAACAAATAGAGTTACTTATTTGGAACCCAAATTCGGTGTGAATTTGATTTACTATGAACAAATGAATCTTTATAGAATCCATGCATACTTTTGGTCAAATTTTGAACATAAGTATTTTTATCATGCACGCTTAAGTGTTTAGGCACCCATATCATGTTATTCCTAGCATTGTGTACTTTGTGTACAAAGTGTAATCTTTGATGTGCATTGTGTACAACATTTTTGTGTGCCGTGTTATGGGATATAACATGAGGTTTATTGTGTACACTATTGTGTCTAGCATCTTTACCATACATAAAGGCGTACTTTTTAACATTAGCATGCGCGACATTTACATTTCTACTCATATCTTTAGAAGTAGAAGCTTTAGCATGAGTATACCTATTAACAATATTTTTAGGAGAAGAGATAGAATTATTCTTGATACAATCAAGTTTTGCAACTAATTCTTCATGCTTTATACGACTAGAAGCCATAATATTTGCAAGTGATTCTATTTTATCATTTAAACAAGAGACATACAACGCATGTTCATTTTTCAATAAATAGTGATCACTCGATAAAGAGTCAAACTTGTCCTTCAAGCACTTATGATCATGTGGTGAAACGTTTGAACTAGTAAAGTTATTTTTCAAATCATCATAATCATTCAATAAGTTATCATGTTTGCTAGATAAATTATCATGGTCATTAAGCAAGACTTTATACTTATTATTTAAACTTTTGAATCTCTTTGTCAATTTTCCGTATTCTATGTACATATTCTCATAAGCACTAGCAATGTCAAAATCATTCTCATCGTCAGAACTGGATTCACATACCTTATCCTTATCATCTTGACAAGCCATCATGCACATATTATTTGTGGGTTGCTCTTTCGTTTCTTCATCACTTGAGTTATCCGAATTTGAATCATTTTCTTCTTCGTTAAGTTTGCTCTCTTCTCTTTTGGTGGTTTCAAAAGTCCATTTTTCAATAGTCTCCTTTCCATACTTGACTTTAAGCAAGTTCCATATTTGAAATGCCGTAGTGGTCTCTGAAACGTACTCAAAGATAGAATCGTCAATATTAAATAATAATAGACTCATTACCTCAGAGTGAAGAACGGCTTTTTTCATGTCTTGGTTTGTCCATTGGGATGGAGGAGTGGTAGGCTTGATGTACGGGAACTCGATGAAACTCCATGCCATATGTCCAAGGGATTCAATGTCTTTCAACATCCTCTTTCTCCCATCTGCATAATTTGTTCCATTAAATCGTTGGAGGACGGATGCTACCTTTGTTGATGCCATCTCGAAACCTTGCTCTGATACCAAGTGTTGGATCCTGTGGATGGCAAGCAACACTAGAGGGGGGGTTGAATAGTGTTGTTCAAATAATAAAACTTTTTCGCTCAACGATATTAACACAAATAAACTCCTTCTAACGTTGCTTAAGAAACCAAGTAGAGTGATCTACGCTTGGTTCTTAATCAACAAAATAATTTTAAAATGCACAAAGAAATTTCACAGCAGGTAGTCGACTCCTTATGAGCAGTAGTCGACTCCCAGAGAATATGTGAGAACAAATAAGATCACAAGTATGAATTTCAGCGAATAGAGATAAAATTGATCTTTGCTGTAGAAGATATAAATGTAAAGATAATCAAACACAGATCAACAATCCAAACAAAAGGATTTTATCCTGGTTCCCCGCAACCCGGGTACGTCCAGTCCCCGACCAATCCGGTACGAGATTTCCACTATCTGCCTTGGCAAATACAAGCACCTAACTTCACTCGTTAGGATTTCCAACGACCTAGCCTTGACCAGGATTTCCGATCACAACACCTAGACTTGTCTAGGGTTTACCCTTGCCTCACAAACCAAGGACTTTCCAACTGGCAACAACTAGACTTGTCTAGTGTTCCAACAATCAACACAATAGGAGATTTGTCCAATACTCTACAATAAGTGATAGAGATTGGTTAATACACCCGATTCTATAGCCAATCAAAAGATAGACAATTTGTGTAGTGGCTTAATAGAATGATAGTCTAGATCACACAAAGATACGAGATAAGTTCTTTGTGATCTAGAGCTTTTTCAAAAAAAAATCCTTCAAATAAAATTAGAGAGAATAATAGTAAGGATTTTGAAAAACAATTTAGCCAATAAAAACTAATAGTATGATCTTCAAAAAAGAATGAGAAAATATTGCAAGATCAAAACAGAAATTAAACTGGCTAGAGAGAAAATTAGAGAGCTTTAATTCACAAGAGCTTTCACGAATTTTGATTTTCAATGTTGTTATTTTTCACAAAAGAATTTAGCTCTATTTATAGGGAAAAACTGAGATTTGAATTTCAAATTTCGTTTGACTTTTGTCCCAAAAATTTCGGAGTAAATTGCTCAAAAGATTTTAAAATTCAAATTCAAAACGTCTGAAAATTTCCAGCTGGTAGTCGACTCCCTCATATAGGTAGTCGACTCCCAGAGGGATCTAGGAGATTTTCATCCCTGACAGGTAGTCGACTCCCAGAGGAGTTTTTCCTGTTGTTCTTCTAGTCAGATAGGTAGTTAGCTCCAGGATGCATGGAGTTTCACTACGAGAATTATGAAGTGACTAGAAAAGCTCTTGAAAACTATTTTGAAGATAGTTAAAATTATTTTCAAAATCATTTGTGTGTGTTGTCTATTTGATATGGCTTTGACAAATACCCTAAAAGACACGACACACTCACACTAGACTCTGAACATGTCTTCGGAAGTTTGGTCAACTTGATGAAGTGAAGGCGAGCTTCTCTTTGTGCTTCTCGAGCTTGAGCTTCATCACTTGAGTTTAGTCATGTTCGTCTTTGTCATGGAGTATTGATACGTGCTTCTTGGAGTATAAGTAGAGCTTCTTGAAATCTGCACACTTTTAAGTGTAGTGTAGTTAGTACACTAAGCATTCATTTGGTGTGCTCATCATCAAAATCACTTGGGGTGGAATTCAATTTCCATCAGGTTCTACCTCATGTTCGATGTCCTTATCAGCTACAGATTCAAGCTCTTCATGAGCTTCTTCTTCATTTCCAGCTTCCTTCTCCACAATTGGCATGGCGGGGCCCTCAAATTGCTTCCTACTTCTCAATGTAATCGCGTTCACATGTCCTCGGAGGTTCTCTTCAGTTCGCCACAGCAATTTTCCTTGTGTCTTCGATAGCTGGAATAGCTGTGTGCTATCTGCGCCATTGTAATCTTAATAGACTTCTGCCCCGACACCAGCTGTTGTGTGGTAGACGCAAGTTGCTGCGTCGTCGTCATGAGCTGCTGAATTGAGTTTTGAAAATAGTCGTTCCTCTGCCCTTGAGTCCAAATGTGACTCTCAATCAGCATCTCCAAGCTAAACTTCTGAGCAGGGGGGATGTTCGTAGGAGGCCTCTGGTTGAAGTTTTGGAATTGCGCTTGAGGAGGTGGAGCCTGAAAATCCTGAGGTTGGTGAGGGTATGGTGGCGGAGCTTGCAAGCCCAGGGTCCGATAAGAGAAGTTAGTGTGATTCTTCCACCCTTGATTGAACGTGGAGGAGTATGGGTTGTTCGGCTGCCTCATGTTGTTCCCATATAAAGCATTGGCTTGCTCAATGCTTATGCCCGGAGATGCTACCAAAGATGTGGAACATTCATTGCCTTGGTGTCCCTGCACACCACATGCCTCACAAAGTGTCGCAGTGGTCGGGTTAGTAGCACTGATCCCAAATAATAAAAGTTGCTTGGATAGAGCATCAAATTTAACCGAGAGTAGGGATACCTCATCAACGTCATATTTACCTCCCCTTCTGGAGATGCTCCTCTCATAGCTCCATGAGTCATTGGTGGCCATGTTTTCCAACAACTTCTTCGCTTCTTCCGAAGTCTTACTTATTATCGCGCCATTAGTGGCCGCGTCAATCGACATTCTCACTTCCCGGGTCAATCCGTTATAGAACGCTTGGATGAGTAGCCAATCGGACACACCATGGTGTGGACAATTGCGTTATAGGTCCTTGAATCGCTCCCAAGCCTCGTATATGGATTTCTGGTCCAGCTAATTAAAATTGGTGATCTCATTGCGCATCTTCATTGTTTCCCTGGAAGAAAGTAATTGGTTAGAAAGGCAATGGATAGCCTATCCCATGTAGTGAATGTGTTAGGACTATGGCTTCTAAGCCAATTCTTTGCCTTGTCCCTAAGAGAAAAGGGAAATAGTCTCAGCCTAATGGCGTCTTTCATGATGCCATTCATCTTCAAAGTATACATCTTATCCAAGAAATTGAT
Organism: Scilla litardierei; assembly: GCA_030789695.1. Lineage (NCBI taxonomy): Eukaryota > Viridiplantae > Streptophyta > Magnoliopsida > Asparagales > Asparagaceae > Scilla > Scilla litardierei. The sequence goes on along the minus strand of CM061142.1, from coordinate 217,559,326 downwards.
GGGATGGTCGTTCGGGTTTTCCATAGGATATCCTCCGAAATGATCTCGTTGCACGAAGTTGATGAGAGACATCTTCAACTGGAAGTTATTGGCCTCCACTGATGGATTCCAGACGCTAGAACTGGACCCATTGAAGGGCATGGAGAATTCCAAGAACGATCTGGGAGCCGGAGGTGGTGGCAGTGGAGGGCCATTTTCGGGATTTTCGATCTCCGCCATTGATTCAAGAACTAATCTCCTCCTCCTTTCGGCGTTAAGCCTTCTTGCAGTGGCCTCAATCTCAGGATCTAGCAGATGTAATTTTGCAATGCCTTGAGATCTCCTGGACATACAAGAGAGCTAAACCAAAGAAAAACGTTAAGAGCACCAAGAATCAATAACAAAGATAAATATGAACAAAAATAAAAAGAATACACAATCTATCAACAAAGACTAAAATCAATATCAAACTGTGCCTCCCCGACAACGACGCCAAAAAGCTTATTCGCATGTGCGAACGCTGATAAAAGTTATACCGCATCACACGGTATCGTGTGTAGAGCTACGGGTCGAAAACAAGGAGGCGTTTGTTGGGTACCGATTTCTAGGTCTTCATTCGAAAGCTACGCAATTGAATGGTGGTTGAAGAGAGAATAAAAGTGTGGAATCAAGGGATAAAAGCTCTAGGGCTTATAGTATCCCCACCATTGAACTAGGGTTAGGGTTGGATTAATAAGTGATCGGTCATTGGGTTCATTGGGACTCAGGAGAGGTCATCTAACCTAAGGGCATTCACCTACCCCCACTCTCGTGGTGCGTGATAGGTTATTCCCTTATGTTAACTCCTACCCCCACTCTCATGATGCAATGATAGGTCTATCCTAACCTATACCGATGCCGACTCCCACTGATACATCGGTATACGTCAAACGTATTATGCTCGACGAATGTCCTCAATCTTCCTCCTGACCACAGTGGCATTTGGGGATTGGACCTATATTAGGAGGGCTCAAAACGGTGCACGACTCTCGTCAGTCACACGATGGTATGGATCCTCGTAGGAATCGAAACCCCGGATTGGTCCCGACTCTTACCAGCGGCCAATCCGATCACCCCGAAGGGAGGGGGTCGAATCTACGACGATAAATGACATCCCAATATATCCCAACTTCTCAATTAACCCAGCAATTAATCAAAAGTTCATCCAACCCATGGCCCTAATCCAATGGGGTTCAACCCATTGTCCTAGATGAAAACTACACACTACCCATTGTAATTGAAGCTATTTCTACCATAGATTCAATAAAGGAAGTCATGGATTCAGAGTTATAGGCACAAAAGATAACACACAACATAACGGGCAATATAAAGAAAACTTCTATTAAGCAAATCTAAAATATATATTACAAAAGTAACTAGCTAATACAATAAAAATAACTGAAAATAAAAGCAATAGAAATCTTTACAAACCCTTGGAAAATCCAGAAAAGCAGCAGAAAAAAGATGGGTATGCTCAAGGAGGAAGAAGAGCTTATATACATTATACATCCGCTCAAAATACCAAAAAGCCCTGAACCGCTCTCCCAATCGGTGCCCAGGTGCTTCAGAAAACCTATTTGTGTCGTCCACTTGCGTAAGATGGAGGAGACATGGTTACAGCAATGCGGTCGCATCGCTAGAAATGCAGCCGCATCGAATTCAGCTTCGACGCCCGCGTCATCTTCAAAACGGCGTGTGGAGCGGCCATTTGGTCATTGGCTCTTCAAGATTACGCAACCGTGTCGACTTCATCACGCGGCCGTGTTATAGTTCTTCAACTATTCTCCTAAACAACGCGACCATTTAGATGTCGATGATGTGGCCACGTGGATACGGATTCTGGGCTCGTTTGACGCGGTCGTCGGTTGCAACTTAACACGTTCGTGTGGGGTTAAGCTCTGCTCCTTGGGAACTGTGATACATGCGGCCGCGTCAAATTGATGCGGCTGTTTGGATCATAGTTCTTCACTAATCTCCCCCTTTTGCATAGTTTGATCTTCCGGCTCCGCTTCTTTTGCCCTTTCACGCTATATTCATGCCATGTGGTCCCTAATCAACATGTAATTCCTATAAAGCATAAAAGAGACCATAAAAGCAAAAGATGGAACAAAAATGGGGGAAATGGGGGAAACGGTGAAATAAATAATGGAAAACGTGTATGAAAAGGGAGAAAAAATACATACAATAAACACTCATCAGGCATTTAGGTCCATTTCGGCCTAAAAGACCAAAAAAAACCCCAACTGCTAAGAACAGTCATTTGGGGGGTTTTTGGTCTTTTTTACACCTAAAAATTCCTATAAATTGCCACACACCCCTCTCTTTTTTTCACAACTATCAATCTCTCATACACTCTCATACTCATTATTCGCATAAACTCTGCGTTCAATCACTCAAGTCTCAACTCTCTGTCAAGGCGGTCTCTCAAGTCTCAACTAGAAATCTCCATTCACTCTCAACTCTCTGTCAATTAGCAAGCTCCCTCCGCTCTCAAGCTCTGTCTACTCTCTACATCACTCGCAAATCGCAACTCTGCAATCAAGTTCCTTTAGATTTAATTTTTTTATATAGTAGCATAATGGCTTGGCCAAACGTCCGTAGGAATGTCAACATGCACTTTAGTAACACTGCAGACTATGATAATTTTACGAGAATAATATGTAACCATTTAGAAACACCAGACTATGCTGATATGTCATAAACCGAAACACATGACTGGTTTTATCCTAATAATCCTAACCCAGTAGTATTAGGTACATCTGCTTATACTATTTCTGCACAGACTTCTTTTGTACATGCTTCTACTCATGCACAACCTACTAATCCTGATGTTAACGCTTCTATATAACAATCTTAACCCAGATCACGAAAATCTGCGGGTTGGCAACACTTTGCGATTGAAACTGTCCATGGCAAAACTGACGAGTGGGCAGTTTGCAAAATATGTAGAGCAAATTTTAATTTCAAATCTTCTGACGGCACAACACACCCTAAAAGACACATAGAATCTCACCAAAAAGATTTTAAATAGTCCACTTTAAACTTATTTGCATCTTTTTCATCTCTATCTAATTCATATATTCTGTCAAGACAATGAGAAAAGAGATGGCTATATTGGTTTTATGCTAAGAATTATCATTTAATTATGGGGAAAGCCCCGAATTAGAACGGTTTAACCAAGTGGCCCTTAACTCTGCATTTAAAAGAGTGCCTAGAAATACACTTTGAAGAGATGCTATGTCGGTTTTTCAAGCTGTGAAAGCTACATTGCTGCAAACTTTTGCCAACTTAAATTGTAGATAACTTTAATATCAGACATATGGACCACAAAATGGGGCACGTCATATTTATGTGTTACATCTCATTATGTAGATCATGATTACACACTTAACAAGATGATATATGATTTATAATGTTAGAACATGCTCATATTGGTGGTGTTATTTCTTCTTTGATAATGTCGATTATTCATGATTTTAATATTTATGAAACAAATTTCATTTACTTTTGATACTGCGCCTAACAACAATAGTGCAACTAATTTTTTAAAGATAAATTTGAACCCGGATCTGGATGGGTTGTTGTTTCAACGATGTGCATGTCACGTCTTGAACTTGATAGTTCAAGATGGACTTAAAACTGCTTCGGTTTATTTAGAAAAAATAGGAACATCATGTTATTAATCCACACTTAGTAGTACAAACAACTATGTTGTACTAGTCAAAGACCTTACATAGCCTTTAGATTTAGTGTTCAACATATGTGGAATTCAACATATCTAATGATGTGTTCCATGCTAAAAATAAAGAATAGCTTACTGATTTTGCAAGTACACACCTTACATATGACCCAGAGTACGACATTAGTGAATACGAGTGGAGAACTGTTGAACATATGCATGAATGTTTTAAGATTTTTTACCGCTGCAAATAAACTTTCAGAGGTGTACAACCCAACATCAATTTTTGGCTTTGAACAATTAGTTTTTATTCCGAATTTTTAGTAAAGCATAGAGATCATATGGACCATAACACTGATCTGTAGAAACTAAAGATCTAGGTGTGTACAAACCGAATAACACAGATCTAGATGTATAACATGCGGAATCTTAAATCATTGACCTACTCGGATTTAGCGGAAGCGTACCTGAGTCCATCGCTAACAATCTGAAAGATCCTGATGATAGCACAACGGACGATCTTCCAGAATAGCACGAATCAACCGTTGGAGAATCCCTTTAGCCTTCTCCCGGTTTCTCTCCTAGCGACGGGACGTAGAAAAGACGGCTCAACTTTGTTCGTGTATTCCGGGAACCATAACCGCTAATATTTATAGGCTAGCCTCCATAGCCCTAGGGTTTCCAACTCGGCCCATCAACGAGTTGAAGCCCAATAGTCTCTACACATAAAGGCCCCACAACCTGTTTAACTCATTTAGCCCATTTAATTAATTAAAACCAGATCACTAATATATTGGGCTTAATATGACAGCGTAGCACTTATATAATTATTTACTGCATATTAGCCCAACGTTGGATTAAGATCCAACTTGTTGGATAAGTTCCAACAATCTCCCACTTGGGCTATATGCTAAACTTTATAATTATATTTCATAGTGCATACAACCAAATAAGATCTTAACTTGCTGTCATTTCTTTAATGAGTCAAGAACAATTCGGTCCATCAATTATATTAGCAAGGGATCAAAGAGATCTTCGCCGCAGCAATTGCAGCTCGACCCATCAGTGGTCACCGTGCTAATACAAAAGAATGACATGGATTATGAAGTGGATGTGTAGCATGGAAATTACATGTAATGTGATCTAACATGTCTATTTCCAACTGATCCTCCTTAACCTTAGTGAGATCATAAACAAACCAAAATTCGGAGTGAAGCTGAACTGAAACCAAAAACTTTATTTCTGATCAGAAAATAACCTCAAGCTTAAGCTGGAGACTTAATTTTGTCTATCATATAAGCACCCAAAAGAACAAACTCCCACAAAACTGAATGTTCTTAATGAAATGACATCCATATGAGTAGCTAGATCATAAAACCTTTTGGATGACATTTCCTTACTATAACGGATCCGTAATTACATGGTTTGTTCCGATGTGCTCATTAGACAATTATACACTCCTATTAATCAACAATCTAGGAACTTGATCTCTGAATATCTAAACTTTGTCGAGTTCCTGTTGTTGCTGGAATATAAAACTGCAAACTTCATTGTCACTAAATAAACTGTGTGGTGTTTCAACACCATCCCTAATTTGCAGCATAGTGACAAAATATGCAGATATATTTCATGATTTGGATGTCACATAATGTGAAATGAAATCTAAAGCCATGTCAGAAGAGACTATATAAAGGGACCATTTAGATCTCTTCTAGTAGATGACGCCTAACACAGATTTTCATGCATTCTTTGCATCCAATAAATGATCAGAGTCAGTATACCAAAATGATCTCAAACTCTTTTTGACTACTGATCCTTGAACATGTAACCCTTTTGTTCTCCATAAATACTGTATGACACATTTGGCTGCTGTCAAATGGTCAACTCCTGAACTTAACAATCTGCCCAACACACCTGTAATATATGCAATAACCAAATGCATATAAAACTGAGCATACTTTAGACTCCCTATTGGTGAGATATAGGAAATCTTCTGAAGATTATTCTCAGGGCAATTATTGAGACTAAACTTGTCTCCCACAGAACTTAGCATTCATTACCACATAGATATTATATAAATTACATGCTCCCACAGAACTTAGATAAAATCATTAAATATCATCTCAAAACCGAACGAGGTGATCACTTAATAAAATTTAATGTATCAGTAACGATATTGAAATGCTCTACTAATGCCATTATAAACCTTATAGAGTCTTTCATGAAAAACCCAATAGAAAGTCTCTTTACACATTAATGCATTCTTTTCCGTATAAAGTCTTTGAGTGATACGATTTAAATCTTTTCTTAATACCCTTTTGAATTTCCTTTTGATTGTAAAAGACTATTTACAATCAATAGGTTTCAAACCTTATGGCAATAATAAAAAGATTTTAAGTATCATTTAAAGACTTTCTTAATTAATGCAATAATCAATTAAAGAGATGTAGAACTTTTGTGACTTGATGTAAGTCGAACTTCCATCATCCTAATGTCAATAGTGAGCTTGTCATCTCTTTAATAGATTTCCTGAATGGCAATTAGTGCTTTGAGGGTGCTAGAGTGTGTCCTTATGAACAATTTCCCGAGCAGGAGGAATTGCAACATTATCTTGAATTTATTGTGTCTTGAACAATGTTAGGAATACCATCCCGAATAATGCCAACAACACATGTGTGGATATAATCCTCTTCAAGAGTAATGTCACTAACTAAATTTCCCCCCTCAAACCCAACATCCTCAAATAGGTGTGCATTTCCTAATTCGAAAACTAACTTAATAGTGGGATTATGTAAAATCATACAAAATAATATCAACTTTAAAACTATTCAACAAAATTAGAAAATCATTAGCATTATGTCCTATTACTTTATTAGGCTTGTAAAGCCTTACTTTAGTTGGACATATCCAAACATGCAATTGATTCATTTGTTGAAACTTTATTAAGGATATAAGCTGCAATCAAAATATAACTGAATTCTAAACTGTTAATTCTTTCATTACAACACATGTACTTAAACTGCAGGAATTTTAGAAATAAAGCAACATTGCCAAATAAATGAAGATTATAATTGTTACGAGGTGGAACTCGCGTACAATGAATTTGTATTATGGGGAACCAAGGGCACGATGGTTATGTGGAGAAGAAGGTTTAGGTAGGCTGTTTTACAAGTGATTAGTGGGGTGAAGAAGTCGGACCCGTTGCCGGCGGTGCTCACGGGGTCGAATTTCGCCGGATGCAGCGGAGGAAGGTTGGACGGCAGGGGGCTGAAGCTGACTTTGGTCAAGGGGCGAGCTCTCCTGCAGCACGAACAACTCGTCAGAAGGGCAGGGTTGGGGTTCAACCCTTAGCCCCTCCGATGCCTAAGTCAGTAATAGGGCTTAAAATGGGGGCTAGACACGCCGGTCGGACTAACGGTGTGTCCGCCGCGCGTGACGAGCTATAGGTGGGAGAACAAAGATATGGAAGACCTTTGCTCTCGTGTGTGAATAATAGAATGAGAGAGAATTCTCCAACCCCCCTTCCGTAAGAGGAGAGGGGGTATTTATACCTGACGGGTGATGACTAGGCGGAGCTGACCTGGCATGCTGACTGGATGTGCTGAGCTGGCTCGGTCGTCAGCGGAAACTCCAGATAAGGACGTCGGGAACTGGGTTGCCTGACCTGCTTTCGTCAGGCGGCGCGACGGCCAGGGGGTGCTTTTGTCGGGGTGTCAGAGCCGAAAGCATTGACTGTCAGATGGCTCAGCTGCCAGGGGGCGCTTTGTCAGTCGGTCGGGTGACGTATGTGTCAGTCGTGTCCTTATCCTAGGTTGTTTGTCGTTAGCGACGAACTAAAGGTCGGGCTGTGTCACTCTAGGCGCCGCGGTTCGTGGGAATCGGGCGGGTCGTTCCGATCGGGGGTTGTCCGGCCTGGCCGCGCCCCCCGATCGGTCATGGGCTATGGTCCGCCGGTACGGAAGGATACGTCCGTGCCTGTCAATAGGCCCGGCTTAGCTACCCAAGCGTCCCCAAGCGCGCTACCCCCGGTGGGTCGAGCGGCTGTGGTTGTTCGCCTCGGCCGGTTCGGGGAACGCTGTAAGGCGCGCCCGTCTCCATATTGCCCCGGATTTTCGGGGCGGCGGCCCTTTTGTGAAAAGGTGAGTTAATGGGGTATGTTAGCGGATCCGGGCGGGAGTCGGACTCCTACGATCTTTAGGTCGTAACAATTGCCCCCGGCATTCGAGTGCGAGGCGGAAGCCCGGTTCGTCTCGGATGGCGTAACGCTACCGCGACACTATCTTTTAACGTGACCCGGGCTTGGATCCAAGCTTAGGGGGGATGCTGGTCCTGCGGGGTGTGTCCCGCTATAGCGGGATCGCGAGGTCTCTTCCGGAGTGTGAGCCAAGCGGGGCGTTGTCCCATAACGAGGTGCCGTTGTTGGTGGTTATTGGGTCGGATTTAGGGGGAGCTCGACTTTTTGAGAATGTTAGGGCTCTTGTTGAGAGGCGTTCATCGGACGCGCTTGTAGTTTTCGCGGAACTTCAGCCGGGCCGTGCCCGGTGTACCTTCCAGCTGATGTGCGCTTGGGCTTAGGGGGAGGAGTCCGAAAGGGGGAATATTATACACCAATCTTTATCGGAAATCTAGGTGATATTTATAATACTATTAGAAGATGTGGGTCAACCGGTGGTTGGGATGGAGGGTTATCCACATTTGTTGTTCGCTCCGTCGGGAGGAGCAGATCCCCGCGTCGGGGCGGTCTTCCCTTATGTCGATCGCCGAATTCCTACCGCCTCATTGTCCGGGGGCGGGCCGACGCGCCGGGAACCGATTTTTTTAATCAGGGGTGCCGCCCTGTGATGGTTTAGCCTTCGGGGGTGCGACCCTCGGTCGTAGGAGGGGACCCTCTTCCTTTCCCTTTCATCGCTTCCTCGCGTTCTGCCTCGCTGTCGTCGTGCTGGAGGGTCGTTCGGCCTCGCCGGGGACCCCGCGCACCGAGGGGGAACCCCGGGGAGGCTGAGGACGAGGTGGCGGTGGTGGCGCCGCTGGGAGAGCCGTTGGGGTTCCCCCCCCGACACCCTGTGGGGATCGCAGAGGGTGACGGCGCTGCCGAGAGAGCCGCTGGGGGTTTCCCCCCTGACACCCCGTGGGGGTCGCTATCGGCTGGGCGTTAATGGGGGTGTTGTGGCGCGCGGCCCGACTTTCTGGACCTGCCTTTTGATCCAATAACGGGCAGGAGGAAAGCTGGCGGGCGGGGCCTTCCACGTGTAAGGGGAATATCCTGTCGGAGGTGGCGGGGCTATGGCGGCCATCGTCGGGGGAAGTGAGGTCCGTCGGTGGCTGTCGGCTTTTTTCGTAGCTTGGTGGGGCGTTTAGGGCCGTTTTATGCCCGGAGTGAGGGGAGGGGAATCCCCTGCGTCTCTCTTCCTCCTTCACCCTGACCTCTGGAGGGGGGGTATTTATAGCGAGATTCTGTGGAAGGGTTTTTCTTGGGTAATGCGGGGGATTAGTGTCGTCAATGGGCTCCGCGGAATCCCACGCTTTGGGAATCGCTTTTCCCTGGCGGTATCCGGCACTCTGGCCTCTCGGGGGGCGTGTTGCTGCCGATGGCGTGTAGTCCAAGCGTCCTTTCATTATGTTGAGCCGCATCGTGGCGCTGCTTTGACGAGACAGGGCTGCTGCCCTATCTGGACTGGGCGCCTATTTCGCGGCCTCTACCTTGTGACCGGTCCGTTCCGGGTCACGTGTCTTGGCTTCTTGCGGGAGTTACACAATTCCTAATTATGCCCCCAACATTCCCGTGTCCGAGATCGCGAGGTCTGGGGGAAGGGGATGTTGTCGGCTTGTGTTGCCTTTGGGCGGGGCGGGGAGTCAGCGCAGGGGTTCGGGGTGAGACACGCTGTCCTATCGTGATTTGATCTCGGGCCGAACCTGTTACGCAGGGCGGGCCCCAGTGTACCTATTTCCCTGTGTCGGTGACTTTCAGGGAGCGGGGGGGCTGGTTTCGAATCGTAGTATCGCGGGGTTCGAGCTGCGGACGTAGACTTCCTAGAAGTCCTACGACAGTTAGGCGGGGTAGCGCGTTGCTCGCCCGGCACTTGGCCGGGGGATAGCTACCCGCTATGGTATTCTCCGAAAAATCTGAGCGTATAAAGAAGAACGTTTTCATTTAAATTTGTAAGAGCTGATCTACAGCTTGTACAGGAGTTCTTAGTTTATCGCCCGTTGTGGGGTCAGATCCGGCTCGATGAGGGGCTGTAGAGCTGTCCTCGCCCGTGGTTAAATGACCTCCGGATCTAGGGGTCACTGCGGGTTGGGCGGGCCCTTTTAAACTTGAGTCGATCTTGGCGCGGAGGTGATTGGCCGCCTTCTGTGCTGAAGTGTTGCAAGGTCTCTTTGGCCGGGTGGAGGGGGTAGGGAAGCTGTCTTGTAGTGGCGTTTGGCCCGGGGGGGAATTTTGCTGGTCGGGCCGCCTCCCCTCCATTGCTTTGTCATCTCCCTCCACGCCTTGCGGTATGGGTTTGGGAGCGGGGTAGGTGTTAACAATCAGGCCGCCTCCCCCCACGCCTCGCTGTTTCGGTTTGAGGGTGGGGTTCGGGGCCCGATTGTGCCGGGGCGGGCTGCCACGCCAGGACTCGCCGTTTGGGCTCGTCGGGGATGCAGCCTTGTCGAGGTCCCTGTCCAGAGGTCGACAGCGAGGAGGTATTGGCCTGCAACCCCTGGGGGCTCTCGCTTTTCCTGCCGGCGGGGGTCGGATGCCAACCTTTCCCCGACTCGTCCTTGTTTAGGGCGGACGGAGGTGTGAAAGGCGGATTTCCCTTGTGTAAGCGGAATATCCTTTTGGCGATCCGTTTGTAAGGGGAATATCCTGTTGGAGGCGGTGGAGATGCGGGAACCGCCATCCTGGGTGGTGGGAACCACTGATGGCCGGTGACTTCTCTTTTGTTAGGGCGTTGTATCTCAGCCCGTTTTCCAGTGGGTGGGGGGGATAATTGCCGATTTCTCATGTCTTCCGATTCTTGGTTCTCTTTCTTTCGAAAGGGTGAGTGGCGTCTTTATAGGGAGATCTCGCTGACGGTTTCCCCCATATTTATTGCGCTGAGTTGGCATTATTAATGGGCTCCTCGAATTCATGCCCGTGGGAAACCGTCTTTGCCAGGTGGCTCTTACGGGTCCTCTTTTGGAGCGCATCATTAATGGTGGCGTGTTTCTCGAGCGCCCTTTCGTTTCGTCGAGTCACATCGGGGCCGCCTACTCGGGAACTGACGTCATTTCGTCCCGGTTTGTGTGCCCCTGTTTTCTTTTGATTTTTCGAGGGCCATGGGTGCATAGCCCCCTCCAGTTTGGGTGGCTAGGGTTGGCCCTGCCCCAGAGGTCTTGAGGGGGGGAGCGGGCGCGTAGCCCGGCCCGTGCCCCTCTCTGGTTTGGGTGGCTAGGGTTGGCCCTGCCCCAGAGGTCTTGAGGGGGGAGCGGGCGCGTAGCCCGGCCCGTGCCCCTCTCTGGTTTGGGTGGCTAGGGTTGGCCCTGCCCCAGAGGTCTTGAGGGGGGGAGCGGGCGCGTAGCCCGGCCCGTGCCCTTCTCTGGTTTGGGTGGCTAGGGTTGGCCCTGCCCCAGAGGTCTTGAGGGGGGAGCGGGCGCGTAGCCCGGCCCGTGCCCTTTTCTGGTTTGGGTGGCTAGGGTTGGCCCTGCCCCAGAGGTCTTGAGGGGGGGAGCGGGCGCGTAGCCCGGCCCGTGCCCTTCTCTGGTTTGGGTGGCTAGGGTTGGCCCTGCCCCAGAGGTCTTGAGGGGGGGAGCGGGCGCGTAGCCCGGCCCGTGCCCTTCTCTGGTTTTGGTGGCTAGGGTTGGCCCTGCCCCAGAGGTCTTGAGGGGGGAAGCGGGCGCGTAGCCCGGCCCGTGCCCTTCTCTGGTTTGGGTGGCTAGGGTTGGCCCTGCCCCAGAGGTCTTGATGGGGGGAGCGGGCGCGTAGCCCGGCCCGTGCCCTTCTCTGGTTTGGGTGGCTAGGGTTGGCCCTGCCCCAGAGGTCTTGAGGGGGGGAGCGGGCGCGTAGCCCGGCCCGTGCCCTTCTCTGGTTTGGGTGGCTAGGGTTGGCCCTGCCCCAGAGGTCTTGAGGGGGGGAGCAGGCGCGTAGCCCAGCCCGTGCCCTTCTCTGGTTTGGGTGGCTAGGGTTGGCCCTGCCCCAGAGGTCTTGAGGGGGGGAGCGGGCGCGTAGCCCGGCCCGTGCCCTTCTCTGGTTTGGGTGGCTAGGGTTGGCCCTGCCCCAGAGGTCTTGAGGGGGGGAGCGGGCGCGTAGCCCGGCCCGTGCCCTTCTCTGGTTTGGGTGGCTAGGGTTGGCCCTGCCCCAGAGGTCTTGAGGGGGGGAGCGGGCGCGTAGCCCGGCCCGTGCCCTTCTCTGGTTTGGGTGGCTAGGGTTGGCCCTGCCCCAGAGGTCTTGAGGGGGGGAGCGGGCGCGTAGCCCGGCCCGTGCCCTTCTCTGGTTTGGGTGGCTAGGGTTGGCCCTGCCCCAGAGGTCTTGAGGGGGGGAGCGGGCGCGTAGCCCGGCCCGTGCCCTTCTCTGGTTTGGGTGGCTAGGGTTGGCCCTGCCCCAGAGGTCTTGAGGGGGGAGCGGGTGCGTAGCCCGGCCCGTGCCCTTCTCTGGTTTGGGTGGCTAGGGTTGGCCCTGCCCCAGAGGTCTTGAGGGGGGAGCGGGCGCGTAGCCCGGCCCGTGCCCTTCTCTGGTTTGGGTGGCTAGGGTTGGCCCTGCCCCAGAGGTCTTGAGGGGGGGAGCGGGCGCGTAGCCCAGCCCGTGCCCTTTTCTGGTTTGGGTGGCTAGGGTTGGCCCTGCCCCAGAGGTCTTGAGGGGGGGAGCGGGCGCGTAGCCCGGCCCGTGCCCTTCTCTGGTTTGGGTGGCTAGGGTTGGCCCTGCCCCAGAGGTCTTGAGGGGGGGAGCGGGCGCGTAGCCCGGCCCGTGCCCTTCTCTGGTTTGGGTGGCTAGGGTTGGCCATGCCCCAGAGGTCTTGAGGGGGGAGCGGGCACGTAGCCCGGCCCGTGCCCTTCTCTGGTTTGGGTGGCTAGGGTTGGCCCTGCCCCAGAGGTCTTGAGGGGGGGAGCGGGCGCGTAGCCCGGCCCGTGCCCTTCTCTGGTTTGGGTGGCTAGGGTTGGCCCTGCCCCAGAGGTCTTGAGGGGGGAGCGGGCACGTAGCCCGGCCCGTGCCCTTCTCTGGTTTGGGTGGCTAGGGTTGGCCCTGCCCCAGAGGTCTTGAGGGGGGGATCGGGCGCGTAGCCCGGCCCGTGCCCTTCTCTGGTTTGGGTGGCTAGGGTTGGCCCTGCCCCAGAGGTCTTGAGGGGGGGAGCGGGCGCGTAGCCCGGCCCGTGCCCTTCTCTGGTTTGGGTGGCTAGGGTTGGCCCTGCCCCAGAGGTTCGGAGTTTTAGTGATCTGCAAAACTTTGTGTAGGAACAACAATGTTGCGTAAAACGAGTAGATGTGTATATTGCGCGTAAAAAAGGAAAAACTCACAACTATTGGTAGAATTTTAGTAGATGTTTTGCGTTCCAAGGGTGGGCCAGTTCGCTCCCTTCGGGGGTAGCCAGGATGTACGTGGCCAAGTGGGGGGGTTTGAACCTTAAGGGCCTTGGGGCGGACGTTCTCCATCGTGCAAGTGGCGTGGCCTCCTCCGGGTAGGTAGGGCGATCCGGCGCATCCCCTCTCTGTCATTCGGGGGTCTGGCTTCGGTCGCGCCTCGGCGGCCGACGGTCCTCCGTCCCCGGGGAGTAGCCCGACGGTCTTCTAGCAGGGCTCCTTCCCTAAGCCGAGGATTCGACGGGTTGCGGGCTACGATTCTCCCAGCGCCAGCGCCTCCCGGCCAGCTCTCCTCGGGCCTCCATCCGTTCTTGATTCTCCCGAAGGAGCCTTTCGCGCTCGGCGGTGAGGAAGTGTAGTTGTCGACAAACGGCTTCCTCGCGTAGGGTATCGGAGGGGTGGTGCAGGCGATGCGGGCTGCCTCCTCCGGGTGGGGACCTGTTCAGCAATGGGTCCCGCCCATCCCCGAGCCGTCGCCCATCGACGTCTCGTCAAGGATTTCTCGGTGGATCCTGTTCTCTCTCCTTAGCCTCTCGCGCTTGGCGACGATGAGGCGGAGTTGGCGGCGAGCGGCCTCTTCGTCCTGGTAGGCCCTTCGGGCGGTCTCGGCCGCTTCGTCCAAACGCCTTTGTGCGGCGACCGCCTCCCCTAGGCGCCTCCACCGCCGCGCAACTTCCATCTCCTCTTCCAGGAGCCTCTGCTGGGCCGCAACCTCCTCAGCGAGCCCCCTGTTCTCCCCCTCCGCCTCGAACTGAAGGTGGAGGTTTCGCCTCACGTTCAGGGGCTCTGAGGGGCCGGGCGGAGACTCCGTTCCAGCCGTCTGATAGTCTCCCCTGGTCTGAGTGATGGCCTCGAAGCTCTTCAGGACGGCGTGGGCTGAAGTATGTTCAGTTTCGGTGCCCATCCCCAGAAGGGGGTCGGACGCCGGGGTGATTTGTAGAGAGAGCGGTTCCTGACCCACGGGATCTTTGCCGTGGTCAGGGTTCCGCGAGATCGGCATGGAGTCTAACATGGGCGTGACCCTTCGTTCCCACAGACGGCGCCAATTGTTACGAGGTGGAACTCGCGTACAATGAATTTGTATTATGGGGAACCAAGGGCACGATGGTTATGTGGAGAAGAAGGTTTAGGTAGGCTGTTTTACAAGTGATTAGTGGGGTGAAGAAGTCGGACCCGTTGCCGGCGGTGCTCACGGGGTCGAATTTCGCCGGATGCAGCGGAGGAAGGTTGGACGGCAGGGGGCTGAAGCTGACTTTGGTCAAGGGGCGAGCTCTCCTGCAGCACGAACAACTCGTCAGAAGGGCAGGGTTGGGGTTCAACCCTTAGCCCCTCCGATGCCTAAGTCAGTAATAGGGCTTAAAATGGGGGCTAGACACGCCGGTCGGACTAACGGTGTGTCCGCCGCGCGTGACGAGCTATAGGTGGGAGAACAAAGATATGGAAGACCTTTGCTCTCGTGTGTGAATAATCGAATGAGAGAGAATTCTCCAACCCCCCTTCCGTAAGAGGAGAGGGGGTATTTATACCTGACGGGTGATGACTAGGCGGAGCTGACCTGGCAAGCTGACTGGATGTGCTGAGCTGGCTCGGTCGTCAGCGGAAACTCCAGATAAGGACGTCGGGAACTGGGTTGCCTGACCTGCTTTCGTCAGGCGGCGCGATGGCCAGGGGGTGCTTTTGTCGGGGTGTCAGAGCCGAAAGCATTGACTGTCAGATGGCTCAGCTGCCAGGGGGCGCTTTGTCAGTCGGTCGGGTGACGTATGTGTCAGTCGTGTCCTTATCCTAGGTTGTTTGTCGTTAGCGATGAACTAAAGGTCGGGCTGTGTCACTCTAGGCGCCGCGGTTCGTGGGAATCAGGCGGGTCGTTCCGATCGAGGGTTGTCCGGCCTGGCCGCGCCCCCCGATCGGTCATGGGCTATGGTCCGCCGGTACGGAAGGATACGTCCGTGCCTGTCAATAGGCCCAGCTTAGCTACCCAAGCGTCCCCAAGCGCGCTACCCCCGGTGTGTCGAGCGGCTGTGGTTGTTCGCCTCGGCCGGTTCGGGGAACGCTGCAAGGCGCGCCCGTCTCCATATTGCCCCGGATTTTCGGGGCGGCGGCCCTTTTGTGAAAAGGTGAGTTAATGGGGTATGTTAGCGGATCCGGGCGGGAGTCGGACTCCTACGATCTTTAGGTCGTAACAATAATGATCTTTTAAAGAACTAGAGTAAACTGATTTTGAATTAAGAGACAACCAAATTTTCCATTCAAAATTGAACATTTATAACCAAATTTGTTCAAAATAGAAATGGAAATCCAAATTCCGTTAAAACGGTACATAATAGTCTCATAAAATTCAAATACAATCTAGCATTTAAAAGAAATAATCTAAATTTAATGTGCCTCTACTTGAACCATCTTGCCATTGCCCATATCGATGTATCTTTCACCATCATTTGGCTCTTGGCATCTTAGGCAATCCTGCATAGACACAATGATGTGAATGGTTATACCAAATCTTTCCATCACGTGCCTATAAGTACCAAAGGTTGCATGAAAAGAAATTAACTTAGAATCAAACTGAATTAAAGAAACATACCCTTTTTAGCACGCCAAGCGTGATAATTTGAGCAATTCTTCTTTACATGCCCTTCAGCTCCACAAAAGAAACAACCATGACCTTCTGAACTTTTCAGTTCCCTTCGTTGTTTCTTTTGAGAAGCTGTATCTGCAGCTTCAGTATCCTTCTTCCTTTTGTTGAAGGTGGAAGTCAGGAGAGGGCTTTCTGTCAATTCTTGCTCAAGCCTTTCATCTTCCTTTACACAGTTTGAGATGAGCTCATCCAGAGACCAAGTCTCATCCTTCAGATTGTAGCTCATCTTAAACTGGTCAAACTGAGATGGAAGAGATATCAAAACAAAATGCACTAGCAGAGCCTCAGAGAGGTCTTGCTCAAGTGCTTTCAACCTTGAAGCAATGTTAGACGTCGTCATTATATGCTCCCTGATGTTTCCTTTACCTTCATATTTCATTGAAGATAGGTTTGTCAAGAGTGTACTAATTTTACTCTTTTCATTCTTGACAAACTTCTTTTCAAGCTCAATAAGGAACCATTTAGCTGTGGAAATTTTCTCTGAAATAGAGCCCCTGAGATATTCTGGAATGGCATTCCTCACTAGCATTAGGCACATGCGATTTGATCTCTTCCACTCTTCCAACTCCCTCTTTTCATCAGAGGTACTCTCATCAGTGAGTGGTGGTGGACAATGAGTCCTTAATGCCAGATCAAGATCCATGACTCCGAGGATTATCAAAAGATTCTCCTTCCATGCCTTGAAGTTAGTGCCATTAAGTACTGGAATTGATTTTAGGTTGGCAGAAAAATTTTCAGAATATTAGCTGAAAAGAGAACAAGAAAAAAATTTATAACACGTTCATATGAGTATTAAATACAACAACAAATTCAAATTAATGCTATTTTCCCATCTCAAGACATCCCCCACTAGTCCAATATTTATCTTTGGATAATCTATTGACTAGTCACTGACATCTTGTTGTAGCAATCAGACAATGACAATAATAACATGCCAAAAATAAAACTTCCTTTGGGCCGAATTAAATTTGCATGCATTGAACTCACTAATCATCACCTTGTCTATTGCCATATGTGCGCATGAAATGGTATAGAACGGTAATCTTCCTTTGGGCCGATTTAGCATTCTTACGCAAATCACGGGCACATTTGATTCTTTTTATATTCATGAAATGAAATAATGCAAATCAACAGAGCCCACTTTGGCGAGGTGATGATTGCACGAAATCATTTTATAAATATATACCTTTGCAAAATTTGAATCTAAGTCGCAATTTAATACATGAATTTACTTTAAGTGGAGATATTCAAGTCCACTTTTCTTCAAAATCAAATTTAAGGCAACCAAAATTTTCATACAGAAGTATGTATTCAACTTGTTATATTTCGTGATTAAAACTAATCTTCACAAGAAAACCCACTTTGGTGAGTTGATGATCCAATCAATTCATATTCGAAATATATATAATTAATTGTGCCCAAAAATGAAATTGAAACTAATCCGAATTTAACAAAAAATGATTACACGAAGTGGAAATATATATAAGAACCTTTTATTCCACCCTTCTAATCATTTATATTGAGTTAAATAAAATCCATAACTTCAACACAAATTCTCTTCTTAAAATGGGGCATATAGGTGTACTAATGTGTATATGGACATACATATAAACGCATATATATAAATACACACCATATCCCATTTCATATATAACTTTAAAATGTGTCAAATTTCCTTAAGGCCATTTGCTTGATGGTTAGTGCACAAAAAATTCTTTAAGGCCTTTTAAACATATTCTTAAGGAGAAATATATGTTAAAACTTTTTATTTGCTCCCGAAGAAAACACCTGAATTTTGTGTTTTAATTTAAATCTAAATTTAGGCAAACTGAATTTTCATACCAAGGTATGAAGTCAACTTGTTATATACCGGAGTATATATATATATATATATTGTTTTATGCCATAAACTCCGAATTTAAATTTATTTTGCACAATTAACACAAAATTTTTCTTTGATGAGGAATGTAAAAAACGTCTTATTTCCTCCTTCAACCCAAATTAAATTCAATATTGGGCAACCAATCATACAAAAGTATGTATTTAACTGTTTATGTTATGAAATAATAATAATTTAACAGTAAAGCCCACTTTGGTGGGATCCCGTAATAATTAAAATTATTTTGAAACATATAAACTAATTTGCCCAAAAATTGAATTCAAATTAAACTGAACTTAAATGTAAATATATTTGAAAAGCCTTTTATTTACTCCTTCGATCTGTTTAAAATTCATCCAGGCAACCGATCATACTGTGTATGTATTTTAATCTATTTACATTCCGAAATAATAACAATTTTAGTAGTGGAACCCACTTTGGTGGAATTTCACAAAAAATTAGAATTATTTAGAAATGTATATATATAACTGAATTTTGCTTAAAGAATTAAAATTGGAATGAACTTAAATTTAACACACAAAATTTGGGCTTAAAGGATATATATATATACAGTTAACCATGTAAATCGCATTTCACGAATTTCAATTCAAAACTTTAGGCGATAAATTTTCATGCCAAGCATGTACGTAGCCTTTTATATATATCGAAATAAAATTAATTGCCACGATGGAGCCCACTTTGGTGGGTTGTCCTTTTAAATAAAATTATTTCGAGATATATATATAATTAATTACGCCTAAAATTGAATTAAAATGTGAATTTTAACACAAAAAGTACACTTAATGGAAATATACAAATTGCCCTTTTATTTCCTCCCTAACTTTGTGTTAAAAACATCCCAAGATAGGCCCAAATTTGTGTCCAAATGACCCAAAAATTGAGTCCAAAATTAGCCATGTGGTGTCCAAAACTGTTTTGCAATAAGCCTAAAAGAAGGCTAAAAACTGGTTTGCAATAATATGCCCAAAAAAACCAAATAACCCAAAGAGCCCAATTTAACAGCCGAGCCCTATATTGATTTTAATTAAACTGATTGTGGGCTCATGGGCCGGCCCACAGGGCTGTAGCTGAAAAAAAAATGAAAACAATTTTGGGCTCATGGGCCACCCCCCCAATCTTCGGCGTTCGGCTAGGGGCGGCAGATCGCCGCCTCCGTTTTCCGACGGTGTCCTGATGGGGCGGCGCACCGCCGCCCCTTTCCCCTTATGAATCCCGACGGGGGGGGCTGCCGAGGCCCCCCTCTCTCTGCGATTTCGCCAGACCCCCCCCCCACACGAGAGTTGGGGGGTGATGTTGCCGGAAAACCCCGGGGGCGGCGTGAGCCGCCCCCTCCTGTAACCTAACGGGGGCGGCTCACGCCGCCCCCTCTTTGCCCCGGATCCCGCCGAGGGCGACGAGATCCGCCGCCTGTGCCGAATGGGGGCGGCGAAGCCGCCCCCTTTGGTTCTTTGTCAGGGCGCCGGCCTTAGGCCGGCGCCTGATCGCCGACGGGGGGCGGCGGCGCCCCCCGGCCTGAAATACACAGCAGGCCCCAGGAGGGGCCTGCTCTGCTGCGACGGGGGCGGCTGGGCCGCCGCCCCCTCTGTACCCCCCGGTTGGGGTTTTTTTAAAAAAAAATTAACTTTCAGGGGCAGCTACGCCGCCCCTTTCTGGGTCCGTGTCGACGCCGGCAAGGTCGACGCCGATCTGCCGCCCCTCTTTCGCTGTGTCGGGCAGTGGCCGGTGGGCCGCCCCCGATCTAGGGTTTGCAAAAAACCATTTTTTTGGAAAAATTAATCAAAACCAAATTTTTGCATAGATCCAAATATTATATCTGACAAAAATGAATTTTTAACAGATCCGAAACTTAAAACAGATTAAAAATCTGATTTTTATCAGATCTACTACGAGCAGACAAAAAATTTAAGATCCACAGCATGTGGGCTTTGATACCACTTGTAGAAACTAAAGATCTAGGTGTGTACAAACCGAATAACACAGATCTAGATGTATAACATGCGGAATCTTAAATCATTGACCTACTCGGATTTAGCGGAAGCGTACCTGAGTCCATCGCTAACAATCTGAAAGATCCTGACGATAGCACAGCGGACGATCTTCCAGAATAGCACGAATCAACCGTTGGAGAATCCCTTTAGCCTTCTCCCGGTTTCTCTCCTAGCGACGGGACGTAGAAAAGACGGCTCAACTTTGTTCGTGTATTCCGGGGACCATGACCACTAATATTTATAGGCTAGCCTCCATAGCCCTAGGGTTTCCAACTCGGCCCATCAACGAGTTGAAGCCCAATAGTCTCTACACATAAAGGCCCCACAACCTGTTTAACTCATTTAGCCCATTTAATTAATTAAAACCAGATCACTAATATATTGGGCTTAATATGACAGCGTAGCACTTATATAATTATTTACCGCATATTAGCCCAACGTTAGATTAAGATCCAACTTGTTGGATAAGCTCCAACATGATCTTATTCTTATGATAGAAGACATGGAGATAAAACTAGCTAAGTATTGGACTCCTGTTCATATGCTTTACGCTTTAGCTAAGGTTTTTAATCCACGTGTTAAGGATTATGATGTAATTGTGTTATTAGAAACGTATTATGAAAACGTGCGACTTCCATCAGATGAACCATTAGCTACGTTTAAAAATAGCTTAAGACCCCTTTTTGCAACTTATGGGACTAGATTCGGTAGGTCTTCACATACTGCTTCTGTACCTGCTACTTCTTCTTCTTCGAGTAGGATCTGATAGATTTAGGGAAGAAACAAAAAACATTAGAGACAAATAGTTCTTCTAGTGAACTGTCTAAGTATTTAACAAATTTGTTTCCTTTTCCTGAGGCAGAAATGGATGGTGAGAATTTTGATACTATGGTCTGGTGGAAAGGGTATAAATCTCGATATCCAATTCTTGACATAACGGATCGTGATTTGTTAGCAGTCAATATATCTACCGTTGCTTCGGAGTCTGCTTTTAGTGCAGGTGGTCGCATTCTGAGTGACAATAGGTCAAGGCTGAAGGAAGATATAGTTGAAGTTGCGGTTATAGGATCCATGCGGATGCCAGACAACACTAGAAGGGGGTTGAATAGCGTTGTCAACAAATGATAATCTTTTTTCGTAATAAAAAATCTTTCTAATAGTTGCCTAAGTCTCAAATTTGAGTTGACTCAATTTGTACTTAAGCAACGATTATTATATGCTTGAATATGAGTTGCATCGGTATAAAAAGATTCAAGCGATAATAATAAAGTTAAATAGTTAAAGAGATATAAGCACATCACAAACACAACGATTTTATCCAATCCCCCACCCTGGGTACGTCCAGTCCCCCGACCTCTATCGGGATTTAATCCAATATTGCAACAAGCAATACAAGCACCTAGCTTCCCGCTAGGAATTTTCAACACAAATACCTAGTTACAACCAACTAGGATTTTCAACACCAATTTCCCTTATAACACGTGAATTACAAACCACTAAGTCTTCTCCAAAGACTTTACAATAGATCTGAAAAATAATTACAAGATTTCCTAAAAGCCAATAGTATATGAGTGTATAAAGTGTCTTAAGAAAATCTAGAAAAACTCTAGATCAAATAATTGTATATGAGTTAAAACACAATTAGATCAATTGAGTTTTGTCATGAAAATTGATCTTCTAAAAATGAGCACATGGGCCTTTAGAGATCAAAGATCAAGTTTTAAAAGAAAATATGATTTAAAACCACAGATTACAACAAAAGACATGTATTTTGAATCTCAATAGAGAAAGCCTTTTAAGCTTGGAGATCAAAATGCAAGTACTTCTAAAATGCTAAATAAAACTGAAAATGGTCTTGAAAGATTGAGCAAAAGAGAATTAAAACAGTAGCCTTTGATATAGCGAAGAATAGAAAATTGAGCACTTTTTAGAAATAGAGAGATTTCTTTTGATATGAAAAATGTTATATTTAAAACACTGAAATCCCATCTATTTACAGAGAAATATTAGAGCAAAATCTGCATAAAATTATCTTAAAATCAGCTTTCAAAGTCAACTACAACGGCTAGTTCACGGCTAGCATAAATCAAGGCAAATTTCCATATCTGTCAGTAGTTGACCCAGATAGTCGGCTATTCTAGAGAATAGCCGGCTATATCTCCCAGATAGTAAGCTATTATTTTTCCAAAGAGTTTGGAGTAAATCCCTGACATAAATAGTTGGCTAGTCGGCTATCTGACAATAATAGTCGGATATTATATGATACCTCTGTTTTTATACTTTAAAACACTTGATAAATAATTTACAAATATTATTTTAAAGTAATATATTAAGTATATATTTTAAAAAGATTTTTGCAGAAATTGTATGTGTGTGTGAATGATATAATATGTCTTTTTACATTTCTAAGTAAGTTACTCACTTAGACACACTTCTATCTCTTGGTCTTCATTCTTCGTCATGAGCCATCTTCTTGATCTCAAGTCTTTATTTTCTTTATAATTCTGAGCATTCATAGCTTCAACTTGTAGCTTGAAAATAGACTTCTTGATCGTGGCGCTAGGTCCTTCAATTCGCTTCACAATGTGCTTTGTTCTCCATGTCTATAAAATATTCTATATGCATTTAAAATAAACATATTAGTACAAATATCACTTGTGCACATCTTCAAAATCCACTGGGATGTGTCTCAATATCCCAACAGCGGTTGTGCGAAGGATTGGTTCCATGCTGAAAACTGCTCGCATGATAAAAAGGATCTTTCCGAAGATTCCGACGAAGAAGAGACACAAGATGAGTGATTTTCATTTCTTATGTGTGTTATCATCTTCTTATTGGTATTAGAGTTCTTTTATGGCCATTGTATGAGGGGCAAGGTTGGCTAACTTAAGTCACCCCCTCAAAAAAATTTAATTAATAAAATTTAAAGATTCAACCCGGGATCTTCTAGAATTTAGGCTTAAAAACTATAAATGAATCTTTAAATTTTATATTATGGGGAACCAAGGGCACGATGGTTATGCTAATGACAGGATTATGGTAGGCTATTTAACAGGTGATTAGTGGGGTGATGAGGCTAAACTTGCTACGGAAGCTGACCACGGTACCGAATCCGGTAGGATATGATGGAGGGGCCGAACTTCTTAGGGTGAGGGCGAGCACGACCGGGGATGACGAGCTAACCTGCGCAAGGAGCAACTCATCAGAAAGGCCGGGTTGGGGTCCAACCCTTAGCCTCTCCGATGCCTAAGTCAGTAATAGGACTTAAATCGGGGGCTAGGCACGCAGGTCGGACTGAGGGTGAGTCGACCGTACGTGACGAGCTATGAGTGGAAGAACAAAGATATTGACGACCTTTGCTCTTGTGTGTGAATAATAAGATTGAGAGTCAATTTGCCGACCCCTCCACCGTAAGAAGTGAAGGGGTATTTATACCTGACGGAAGGCGGTTAGGTGGGGCTGATCTGGCATGCTGACTCGACGTGCTGAGCTGGCCCTGCTGTCAGCAGAAGCTTCGAACAAGGATGTCAGGAACAGGAGTGTCAGCCACGCTTTTGTCAGACGGCGCAACGGCTAGGGGCGGTTTTGTCAGGGTGTCAGGGCCAAAAGCATTAAGTGTCAGGGGGCGCAGTGTCCACGGGGTGCTTTGTCAGATGGTCAGGCGGCGTTAGTGTCAGTAGCGTCCTTTGTACTAGGTTGTTTGTCATGTTCGATGTGCCAAAGAGTCGTCGGTGCGCATCCGAGGTGCGTCGCTACTGATGCGGTCGCCAGGTCGTCCCGGATGGAGGGCACGTTGTCTGGCCACGTGCCTTGTGTGTTGTTCCCGGCGAGCTGATGGGGGGGCGAGTCGGGTGACGACCGAGACCCTGAAGGAGTGCGGCTCCCCCACCACCCATAGTAGGGTGCGCCCTTCCTTTCGCCGTGTCGGGCTCCGGGGTAGCCTGGCGCTCCGTTGTGGGTGAGTTAAGTGCACGGTCTCTGAAGTCGCTGGATTGGCGCCCTAAGCTGGGCCCGCCGGCCTCCGGGATGGAAGAATGACGTATGTAGGTTGTTTGGTGACCCGGGAATAGAAAGTCGGGCTATCACGATCTTCAGGTCGTAACAATTGCCCCCAGCATTCGAGTTCGAGGCGGATGCCCGGCTCGGCTCGGATGACGTATCGCCTTCCCTTCCCGAAGAGAGCAGATTGGACCTTGCCCTGTGTTAGGAAGATGCGGCTACGGTCTCGGGTTTCCCGCCCCGATAGCCATTATTGCGATTTGAAAGGGTGGCAGAGGTCGATGTGTCTCCGCCACTAGACGGGTGATGCGTGGTTGAAAGGACTATCGCGGTAGACAAGGCGTCAGAGGTGCATCTATGGACACCGCATGGTAGCGCGGCGACAGTCGGGATGGCCCGAGGTTTGCTATAAGTATGGGGGAGAGGATTGGTGGAAAGTTTCTGGCGATTTCTGTACCCGCTCGTGCTTCCCAGCCTCTGGTCATCGTTCGCCGACACCGGTGCCTTTGTCGGGGATCTGCTTCCGGCCATCTCCTCTGTTCGACAGTTCGGCCAGGTAATTTCCCAGTTCATCTATCGATGGCTTCTCGCTTTGAGTGTGGCAGTGGTAGTGGGATGAGGAAGGGGGAATCGACGAAAAAGGGTGGCGGACGGCGGAGAGGCCAAACAGATGCCGAGGTCGGTCGCGGCTATTCCGTGTGGACCGGGTTAACATCCGGGAGATCCGCGCAAGGTTCGTTCGTTCGCCCTGTGAAGTGCGGCTGCCCAGGCCCGACAAGAGGGTGTGTTGGGCCCGCGACGACGAAGTTGGAGTTTATGTCCGGTCCCTCGAGTTAGGGCTCCGCTTCCCCATTCATCCTCAGCTTCTCCATCTTCTGAATTTCCTGGAGCTGCCGATCTGCGTGCTGGTGCCCAGCTCATTTAGTCTGTTGGTTGGGTTCGTCATCTTGTGTCTCGCCAGTTCTTTGAGTCCGTCCTTAGCGTTATTTCAGTATTTCTTTGGGGTGAGGAAGTGTGGGACGTACTATTGCGTCCTTGCGAGGAGGGGACGAGAACTCATTGTCGGGGTGCCGGACACTGACGATGGTTGGGCAGAGAGCTTCGTTTTCATCGTGATGCCGGTAGACGTAGTGTTGATGTCGAACTGGGGGGCTTTGAATCCTCTGGTGAGCGAGGAGGTGGCAATGACGGACGAACTCTTGGCAAATGCCCAGATTTTGGGAGAGTTACCTGAGGCGGACCACCGACTGAAGGACTTGACGCATGACGATCGGCTCGCACAGGAGATTTGGCCCACAGGTATTCTCCTTCTGGCGGGCCTTTAGGTAGACTTACCCTGATTTCTCTTTTTCCTGCAGGTGAGGACCCGATGCTTTCGCGGGAGGAAGTGCTGAGAGCGGCCGGAATGAGGGTAATGAAGAAGACAGTCCCCGTGGATGAGGGCTAGGGCATGATGCACGAGGGAGCGCCAGTAGAGGTGGCCGCCCAAAAGCAGAGCAACGAGGTTCCTATTGCGGAGGAGGTGAACAAGAGGCAGCAGGGGCCCGAACCTGGTGCTCCTTCCCTTCGACTGGCAGGGTCGTGCCAGATGCTTCGGCCGATCTGGATGCGGTCAGCACTGTCCCCGAGGCTCCAGCCGTAGACGAGGTGAACAGGAAGCGGCAGGGGTCCGAACCGGACGTTCCTTTTGCTCAAGCTGGCGGGACCGTGTCCGGTGGCCCACCCTACCCGGAGATAGTCAGCATGGCTTCCCCGAGGGTTCTGACCTCAGGCAAGCGTCGCCCGCCCCCTCCTGTCGAGAAGTGGCCCTATGGAGTTCTCCCGTGGGAGATGGGGAGAGAGGCACACCCAGGTTATAAGAGGGTGCTCGCCCGCTTCAAGCTGACGAGGGCCGAGGCTGAGGCCATGCCTGGCGAGGACCTTCACCGAATGCCCTATCGAGTAAGCCGGGAGGAGTCGGTGTTCAATGATGCTGGGGTTACGGCCCGGCTGTCAAAGTATTTCGTGCTGCCCTGGGATCGCAAATCCTTAACCAACGTGGGCACGGAGCGGCTGTGCGATACCTCCATGTGGCATATTATGCAGGTAGGTCAAACTGTAACTTGCGTTCTGGCTTATGTTCTTAAATACGCTGACTGGGTCGGGTTTCTTTGGTAGGCGACGGCGACAGCGATGGACCTGCAACGCCATACCCCCGTAGCCGCGGTTCGGGCTTCCCTAGATGAGGTGAAGGATGATCTTCGGGAGGCACGGAGCCAACTGCGAGCGAGGGAGAAGGATCTGGATCAGGTCACTAGGCTTCAGGACCTTGAGGTGTCGCAGATCGGCTTTTTAGAGGCACTGGTGGCCAGGCTTGCTCGCCAGCTGGAGGAGGAGGAGAGAAAGGGGGCCTTGCTCACCCGCCACCTTGAGGACGAAAAGGCACGGGGGGGCCTACTCGCCTGCCAGCTGGAGGAAGAGAAGGAGCGGGGGGGGCTGGCCTGCTTGCCAGCTCGAGGAAGAGAAGGGGAGGGGTGCCTGGCTTGCTTGCCAGCTCGAGAAAGAGAAGGGGAGGGGGCCCAACTCGCCCGTCGTCTTCGGGAAGAAGAGGGAACGTGTAATGATATCCTGAAGAGGAACGCCGTGGAGGTGGCCAGCAAGAATAACGTGATCGACGTTCAGCATGGAAGAATAGCCGAGCTAACGCATGCGATTGAGTTGGAGATGAAGGAGAGGGCTATACTGAAGAAGCAGCTGGAAGGCAGGGCGGCCGTCGATCAGGACGCGGTCAACGCCGCAGTCCGTCGTTATCAAGATGAGGAGTTAATCCCTATGATGACGGAGGCGAGGGAAGCGGGTGTCCTCTAAGGGATGGAGAGGATGAAAGCCCGACTGTCGAACCTGCATCCCGAACTGATGGTTGAGTTTCCCTGGATGTGCCCTTGGCTGGAGAGATGGAGGAGGAAGAGACGGAACCGAAGGGCTCGTGATGCTGGGTAGTGAGAGATTTTGTACGGTCGGCTTTTGGCCGCGCCCGATCTTGCGTTGTAATGCGGGCAGGATGAAAAGTTGTATGAAGTAAATTTTTTGTTTTATTCAGTAGTTGGTCTTCCTGTTTTGCGTAAGACCATGTGATGAATGCCCCCAACGTTCACGCTAGGACGAGCGCCGGGGTGAGGAGTATGGGGAAAGTTGCGACGAAGTAGGTGCGTATGTTTCTGGTCGCCCTGCGCGGGCGGGCTGGGCTGATGCTTGCGTCCGTGAGTCAGACTGGTCGTACTCATGCATGTCCCCTACTTCTTGGTTGGAGCGCCTCATGCCGATCTGCTGGGCTTAGCCTGCCTCGTTGGCTCGGATGTAGGTGGGGTAGTCCCATAGTCCAAACGAAAGGAAAAGGTGGGGATATGTTTCGAATTTCCCGCCTCGGATCGCTCCCAAATCGCAGAGGTCACATCGGATTAAAGACGGGCAGGAATCGAAGCGTCCCGACCGCTTATTGAGAGACGCATGGGGGGATGTGACGGGGGCATCAGGTGAAGCGTCAGGCCTCCTGGATGTGCGACACGTGGTCGGGTACGAGCGGTGGAGATCGGAGAGCGGATGCCTATAAGTAGGGGTGGGAGTTGATGCGGGAGATTTTCTTGCTTCCGAGTATTCCAGAGTAGATTTCTTGAGTTCAGGCGATTGCCTTTGTGGAGGCTGAGTTCGTTGCCGAAGTTTGTGCCGCCTTCGCAGCCGCCGCCGCCGCCGTAGCGAGTAGTCAGGAGGTATATCTCTTTTCTTTTCTCTGGTATGGTTTCATCATCCTCAACCTCGTCGTCGGGGTCGTCGAGCAGTGTCGCAGCTGATCCCGCGGAGGTGGTAGGCGGAGTGTCGCCCGGGGGTCAGGGCCATACCGTGGCCGGGAGCGGGAACCCGAGGAGGGGGGAAGCGGTCCTTGTGTCGAAAGTGAAATCAGCTGCGCGAGCGGCCACGACCGCGGCTGAAGGTGGGGGTGTGCCTGTCGAGATATCCGGTTAGAGGTCAGAGGCACGGATAGACATCGTTCCCAAAGTGCGTTCGAAGTATATCAGGCCGCCCTGTGAGGTCCGCCTGTCGACCGCCTCGGAGAGAGTCTGCTTTGCCAAGGATGGCGAGGTCGGGGTCTACGTAGCATGCTTCGACCAGGGTTTGCGGTTCCCTCTCCATCCGTTGTATCTCGAGATTTTGGACTTCCTCGGCTTGGCATTCTTCCAGTTGATGCCGAACTCCGTCTACGTGATAGTTGGGTTTCTAGTTCTATGCGCAAGGAACAACGTCAGTCCGACCCTCCCTTTGTTCCGCCACTTCTTCGCGGTCAAGAAGATGAAGTCCCATTATTATTTGTCGACGAGGAGGAACCATCCTTTCATCTGGGGGCTGCCAGGGAAAATC
This sequence comes from Scilla litardierei, assembly GCA_030789695.1. Lineage (NCBI taxonomy): Eukaryota > Viridiplantae > Streptophyta > Magnoliopsida > Asparagales > Asparagaceae > Scilla > Scilla litardierei. Next base: position 217,531,181 of record CM061142.1, on the reverse strand, counting down.
AAGGGATTGAAGAAATCGTTCGTGTTTATCTCTGTGCCCACCGACATGAAGGTAAAGTCAGACTGGGGCGTGCACAACCCCGAGGTGAGGGAGAAAGTCCGCATGAGAGGGGTTGAGGCAGAGCGGGTGACAAGGTTAGAGGCGGTACCAGAGGAGGGCATGCAGTACACCCGCCTTTCCAGGCCGGGGCTGATTGCTCGGCTTATTTGGCCCGATGGTAACTCCGGTATTATTGCGTCTACTTGTAGCTTGCTCACCCTAAACTCCTCCTTTTTTGCAGATCCGACGATGAGCATTCCCTTTGAGGACCTGGACAGGATGGCCGAGCAGACGTCGGTCGAGGAGCAGGGGGCCGGTGAGCCAGTCGCACCATCTGTTGCTAAGGGTTACAAGAAGAGATCGAGGCCGAGTGAGGGGGAGAGGAACAAGAGGGCCGAGGGGGCCAGCGGTCAGAAGAAGAAGAAGACAACGGAGAGGCCGACCGTCGTCGATTCCGGTGCCTGGGGGTCCGTCGAAGTGGTTGGAGGTGCCAACATCCCTGATGCCATCGATCTCGATGAGCTGGAGGAGCCGGGCCATACGGTCGACCGGGCGTCTATGGGTGCAGGTGGAAACACCAGCCGGGTCGCGACGGCGTCGGCCACCAGTCCCACAGCGGTCCCTCGGGGGGTTCCGTAGGGTCGAGCTCTGTGGTTGGCTCGGGCACCGAGGCAGCCTGGCCTTACAGTTGCCCTCGGTATGCCCTGGAGAGGCCCGCCCCCAACTGCGAAGAGAAGCTGGCGACGTTTCGGTCGAAAAAGGCCGAGGTCGAAAAGATTCCGGAGGACGACCTCCTAAAGGCGATCTACCCGGTGGGAAAGGGGGAGTCGGTTGTTGACGAGGCCGGCATGGCAGCGAGGCTTGCCTAGAATTCCCAGTTGCCCGGGGATAGGGAGTCCTTAGCGCGTGTGGGCTCGGAGAGGTAGGAGCCACCGTGGCCTGGCACCTTGCGCAGGTATGCTAACGAGATATGCGGGTGGTATCTTAGGGATTATCATCGTCAGGCTTGACTCTCTCTTCTTTGCGTTTGCAGGCCACTTCTGTGATGACCACCCTTCAGCACCGGACCCCTGCTCTCGTCACGGCCGAGATCACGGTGGCAAGAATGAAGGGGGAACTTGACCGAGAGAAGGCCCGGTATACTAAACTGAAGAAATCATTCGCCGACCAGCAGACATCGATCTGGGAGTACCAGGGGCACGTGGCGGATCTGGATAAGCGGATCGCTAACGAACGCGCCCGTGAGTCTGAGCGAGAGCGAGAGCGAGAGGCTGAGCTAAGCATGGCCAGGGTGGTCGATCTGGAGACGCAACTGACAGCTGTGAAGGAGGAGCTATTGGGTAGGCTGGAGGAGTTCCGGCAATACCAGGTGATGACCTTCGTCCCCATGCTGGCTGAGGCCAAGAAGAAGGCTCGGGAGGCGGGCAGAGAGGAAGGACTGCGGAGGGGCATAGAGCTGGGACGAGAGGAAGGGAGCGAAGCGTGCCTTCAGAGGATTATGGGGAGGACCCGGAATCTCTATCCCATGCTGGAAGTCGATTTTGAGGCCTTGGCGGCCTCCGAGGGGGAGGAAGATGAGGAGGAGGGAGAAACCCCTGAGATTAACACGGCGGTACCGGGAGCTGGAAGGCAAGTGTTGGGCAGCGCTTCGCAGGACGGTCACAACGATGGCGAACGTGCGCACTCGTAGGGAATCGTGTTAGGGAATTCGACCTTGTATCGCTTTTTGTAGTTTATAGGGGGGAACTAAAGGAGGGCCCATTTTGTAGGTTCGCCCCTCTACTTTTGTAACAATTCGTATTTCATGAGTAGAAGTCGATCATTTGCTATGGACTGTGTGAATTTACGTTACTTCTGCTCAATCCGACCAACATCTAATGTGTGTGGTACGTGGTAATCCATATCGATGGTGGATTGGCAAGCGTGCAGCTCGACCTGCGTCCGCCGGTTTGGGTGGCTGAGCTCCGTGAGCTCGCCCCGAAGTTCGGTAATGATCGTAAATAAGTTAACTTTTCGTTCCGGTGGGCTTTTGTAATTTTTCCTCCCTGTTTTTTATTCCTCCCAGAGGGTGTCCTTCATTAACTTTTACAAGAGGTCTCGATAAGGTTTACAATAATAGGTCAAGTGTGACTCAATCCGTGGGCGGGCTGGGAAGTTGTTTTATCCAGTTGTACACTACATCAGGGTGAGCGAGCTTCTGTTTGCAGGGCGGTCCTCCTTCTCTTCCGTTGCTCGTTGCCTCCCTTCACGTCTTTCCGTCCGCGAAGTGTTGTGAGCGAGGTAAACGTCTTGATCGTCCATGTGCATGTTGAGATGCACTGACTCGCCGTTTCGATTCGCCAGGAATGCTGTCTAGCTGTAAACTGCGTCAGGGTGAGCGAGCTCATGTCTGCAGGGCGGCCCTCCTTCTCCTCCATTGCTTTGTCATATCCCGCCTTGCCTTGTGCTGAATGGTTGCAAGGTCTCTCCGGGGGATCCTTGCATCGAAGGGAAACCCAGGAGGGGGTGGCGTGGGCCTTTGGTGGCTAGTTTGTCCGGCGGGGCTCTTGCCTTCCTTGCCGGTGAGGATCGGTGGGGAGCGGATGCCGACCTTCTCCTGTTTCATCTGGTTCATGGCGGGTGGAGGAGTGGAAGGCGGGGCTCCCCCAGTGTAAGAGGAATAGCCCATCGGCGGTGTGGCCCGCCCGGAGGCGGACCCGCGGAGGCTGCTATGCCCGGTGGGGCGATTTGGCAGGGTTGTCCCGTCCCCCCTAACCAGCGACTTGGAGCATCAGCGCGTGGCGGGTGTCAGAAGAGGGGAATGGTCCACCGCAGGCCCTCTAGTTCCCCGGTCTCAGGTTGTCCGGTGGGTGCCGAGGGGTTGAATGTGGGTCCTCCTTCGTGCAATAGGAATAGCCCGTCGGGAGGAGGCGGTTCGCCCATGATTGGTGGCTTTCCCCTGGCTGGGCCAGCGGGAGGCAGTTCTGGGGATAGCAAGTTGTCTAAAGGCGAGATCGACTTGTCAGGGTGTCTAGCCCCGATTCAATCCTCGTGGGATACGGGTTATAGCGTACTCGCCTGCTATTTTTCATTCCTACCAGGAAGCGAGGGGGGTATTTATAGACGGTGAAAGCTAGAGGTTCTTGCGAAGTTAATGCGATGAGCTGGCACCATCAATAGGCTCCTCAGAGTCATGCCCTTCGGGAACCGCCTTTGCCAGGTGGCGCTGGACGTGATTCGTCAGCCCTTGCCTCTCGGGGGTGTGTCGTCATTAATGGCGCATTTCTCGAGCGTCCTTTCGTTTCGATGAGTCGCATCGGGGGCCTGCTTTATTGGGACTCGGCGTTGTCCAGCATTCCTTGGCCTACGTGAGGCCTGCCTCGGCCCGCATACCCTTGTCCTCTTCCTGAGGTTCGAGTTTTCGAGGATCATGGGTCCGTTTGGGAGGATGGTGAGCGAGTCGATATCTCAGTCTGTGCTTCTCCTCGACTCGGGTGGTCGGACCTTGTCAGACCTTCCCCGGTTGTTTGGTGGGGAGCACGTAGTTCGGCTCGTGCCCTTCTCTGGTTTGGGCGGCGAGGGTTAGCCCTGCCGCAGAGTCTGTAGGGGGAGCGAGCGCGTAGCTCGGCCCGTGTCCTTCTCTGGTTGGGGTGGCGAGGGTTGGCCCTGCCCCAGAGTCTGGAGGAGGGGAGCGAGCGCGTAGCTCGGTCCGTGCCCTTCTCCGGTTTGGGTGGCGAAGCTCAGCAAGATTGCCCCAGAGTCTTTGAGAGGACGTGTATCGGGCCGTCTCCTCCCCGCAGCTTCTATAGTCGGACGGGTATTGGGTCGTCACCTATCCCGCGTATGGTGCTCCTGTTTGGGTGGCGAAGCTCTGTAAGCTTGTCCAGGAGGTCTTCACTGGAGGGGGGAGCGAGCGCGTAGCTCGGCCCGTGCCCTTCTCCGGTTTGGGTGGCAAAGTTCCGTAAGCTTGCATCGGAGTCTTTGAGAGGGCGGGTATTGGGCCGTCGCCTCCCCGCAGCCTCTATAGTCGGACGGGTATTGGGACGTCGCCTACCCCGCATATGGCACTCCGGTTTGGGTGGCGAAGCTCCGTAAGCTTGCCCCGGGTCTTCACTGGAGGGGAGAGCGAGCGCGTAGCTCGGCACGTGCCCTTCTTCGGTTTGGGTGGCGAAGCTCCGTAAGCTTGCCCCGGAGTCTTTGAGAGGGCGGGTATTGGACCGTCGCCTCCCCGCAGCCTCTATAGTCGGACGGGTATTGGGCCGTCGCCTACCCCGCATATGGCGCTCCGGTTTGGGTGGCGAAGCTCCGTAAGCTTGCCCCGGAGGTCTTCACTGGAGGGGGGGAGCAAGCGCGTAGCTCGGCCCGTGCCCTTCTCTGGTTTGGGTGGCAAAGCTCCGTAAGCTTGCCCCAGAGTCTTTAAGAGGGCGGGTATTAGGCTGTCGCCTCCCTGCAGCCTCTATAGTCGGACGGGTATTAGGCCGTCGCCTACCCCGCATATGGTGCTCCGGTTTGGGTGGCGAAGCTCCGTAAGCTTGCCCCGGAGGTCTTCACTGGAGGGGGGAGCGAACGCTTAGCTCGGCCCATGCCCTTCTCCGGTTTGGGTGGCGAAGCTCCGTAAGCTTGCCCCGGAGTCTTTGAGAGGGTGGGTATTGGGCCGTCGCCTCCCCGCAGCCTCTATAGTCGGACGGGTATTGGGCCGTCGCCTACCCCGCATATGGCGCTTCGGTTTGGGTGGCGAAGCTCCGTAAGTTTGCCCCGGAGGTCTTCACTGGAGGGAGGAGCGAGCGCTAGCTCGGCCCGTGCCTTTCTCCGGTTTGGGTGGCGAAGCTCCGTAAGCTTGCCCCAGAGTCTTTGAGAGGGCGGGTATTAGGCCGTCGCCTCCCCGCAGCCTCTATAGTCGGACGGGTATTAGGCCGTCGCCTACCCCGCATATGGTGCTCCGGTTTGCGTGGCGAAGCTCCGTAAGCTTGCTCCGGAGGTCTTCACTAGAGGGGGGAGCGAGCACGTAGCTCGGCTCGTGCCCTTCTCCGGTTTGGGTGGCGAAGCTCCGTAATCTTGCCCCGGAGTCTTTGAGAGGGTGGGTATTGGGCCGTCGCCTCCCCGCAGCCTCTATAGTCGGACGGGTATTGGGTCGTCGCCTACCCCGTATATGGCGCTCCGATTAGGGTGGCGAAGCTCCGTAAGCTTGCCCCAGAGGTCTTCACTGGAGGGGGGAGCGAGTGCTTAGCTCGGCACGTGCCCTTCTCCGGTTTGGGTGGCGAATCTCCATAAGCTTGCCTCGGAGTCTTGTGTCTTAAACTGAGGCTTTCAAGTGGAGACGGCGAGATTTGAAAATGCGAAGAAAAAAAGTATTTCATTAAAGGCTTACAATTACCGGCAACATTTTAGTATGCGCTTCGCGTTTCACGGATGAACCAGCTCGCTCCTATCGAGGGTCGTTGGTACGTATGTGGCTGGTCCGATGATGTCGATGATGTTGCAGGGTCCCTCTCATTTTGCTGCCAGCTTTCCTTGGTGAGTGGTCTCGGCGGGCTTGGAGGTGGCGCCTCTGAGGACCAGATCGCCGGTTCCAAAGCTCCGTTTTCTCACCCGGGAGTGGCAGTGTCGATGGAAACGGTCTTGTCTTCTCTTGCGGCCACGGGTACCTCCTCGAATTCTTCTGCAAGAGTTGGACATTGGTTGCAAAAGTCCTCCCTCTCAGAAAGGAGGTCGATCGACAAGGTCTGCTCCGGACCCTTGTGCTTGGTTGACCCCACGTAGCAGCTCCTGGATAGCTTCTGGCTCCCCCACACTAACCTCACTCCTTGCGGAGTTTGGAACTTGACCATCTGATGGAGCAGGCTGGGGAGCGCTTCGATGGCCGTCATTTATGATCGCCCTATGATCCCGTTGTATGCCGACGCAATGTCGACGACAACGAACTGCGTCAAGTGAGTGACAACCCTTGGTTCCTCTCCGAGTGACACCGGCAAGGTGATCACCCCCATGATAGGAGTTGAGTGGCCAGTGAAGCCGACGATGGGTCCAGTGCAAGGTCTCAGGTCCGCCTGCCCCAGCCCCATCTTTTCAATCGTCGACATAAATAGAATGTCGCAAGAGCTCCCAGTGTCGATTAGGAGGCGGCTGATGACGGCCGTCCCGATCTAAGCCTTGATGACGATGTCGTCGTCATGCGGTAGCTCAATTCCCTCCAAATCTTCGTCGGTAAAGGTAATGGGAGGTCGGGCTATCCTTCTCCCCTTCGTATCACCTCCGAGGCTCGCTGCCATCACCTGCCACGCGTACGCCTTCCTGCTCGACGATGACTCCCATCTAGAGAACGGTCCGCCACATATTACATCTATGCACATGACCAGCTTCGGCGGGCGAGGTTCCTCCTGCTCGTTGTCCGGTGGCGGAACCGGCCTCCGCGCTCCTCGCGGGGCCTTCTCCTCCTGGATCGACCTTCTGCCCTCCACGAAGCCTCCCAGGTGACCCGCCTGGATCAGTCGCTCGATCTCCCTCTTGAGGGTGTAGCAATTGTCGGTATCATGACCGTGGTCCCGGTGATACCGACAATACTTCCAGAGATCTCGATTTGCCAGGTCGGACTTCATTTCTCTTGGGGGGTCTGGCAACAGTCCGACCCTCACCGCCGCGGCCAACACCTCTATCATGGCGGTGTTGAGCTACGTGTACTGGGCCCGCAGAGGTCCTTCCAGCCTCGGGATCGCTCGAGCGGGCTCTCGGGCGGGAACGAACTCTCGCGCCGGGCCTGGGTGGTCTTGCGGGCGACGCCCCGCGGGGTCGCGCCTTGGTTGACCCGGCATGTCACGGCCTCGGGACCCATCTTCTTGCCTCGGCCTGGGATAGGACCGAGGCTCGCCCTGGGATGATCTCGTCGGGGCGACCGGTTTCTTTGTGCCGAGAGTCTCCTCGGTCAGCGTGCACCTCTCCACCTACGCGATTAACGCGTCGTATTCGGCCGGCGGGTTTCGGAGCAAGGATTTGCGGAGGCTCGGATTCCGTAGTCCCGTCTTGAAAGCTAGCATGATCACTTCATTGCCGCAGGCCACCACCGTCTGCCTCTTATCCTGAAAGCGGCGCAGGTATTTCCCAGTCGTCTCCCTTCCCCTTGGATTATCGTGCTGAGGTAGTCCAAGGGCTTCTTCTTTACGCGCCCGGCCCGAAACTCTTGGCAGAACTTGTGGGACAGTTCGCCGAGCTCCCAATGGATCTTGCCGGCAAGCCATAGTACCATTCCAGTGTCGCATCCCGCAAGCTCTGTGAGAAAAGCCGGCACAGTAATGCGTCATCCACATCCTGCGCCTCCATCGCCCCCGGTATTGTTGTACGTGCGAGAGGGGGTCGCCCCTTCCGTTGTAGGTGGCCATCAGGGAGGCCTTGAACCTTGCGGGTCTCGGGGCCGACGTGATCCACCGCGCCAACGGCGTGGCCTCCTCAGGGTAGGCGGGGAGCTCTGGCGCACGCCCTCTCCGCCACTCTGCCCCCTTTACCAACCATTTTGAAGGACTATTTCAGAAAAGGGACAAGCGTCGACCAGAAGATAACGATATTTCCTTGCTTTAAGTATAAGAAATAGTAGTAGTAAAAAAAGGCACGTCCGAACAAGAGTGAAACAAGAAAAGCAGGTCTGGGGTTTCGCTCTGGTCCCGCCTCGGATGTCGACGGTCATCATGCCCCGGGGAATTGCGAAGCGGTCGCCGGGGAGGACTCCTTCCGTGTGCTAGGGACTCGACGGGCGGCGGGCTACGGTCATTCCAATGTCGTCGACCTACAGCCGTCGCCTCCGGGATCTCTCTCCGCTCATGATTCTCCCTTAGGAGCATTTCGCGCTCTGCGGCGAGGAAGCGGAGTTGTTGATGAACGACTTCCTCGTCAAGAGGATCTGGGGAGAGATGCCGACGGGGCGGAATTCACCCCCGTGGTGGGGACCTTGCGAGCGGCGGGCAGCGCTCGTTAATGTGTCGCCGGCCCGTCGCCGACACCTCCGGGATCTCCCGGTTCTCCTCATTCTCCCTCCGGAGCCTTTCGCGTTCCGCGATAATGAAGAGGAGCTGGCGTCGGGCGGTCTCTTCGTCGAGGAGGGCTTGCCGGGCGGCTTCGGCCGCTTCATCCAGATGCCTCTGTGCGGCCGCCGCTTCCTCCTGGCGCCTCCGCAGCCGCACGGTCTCCATTTCTTCCTCCAAGAGCTTCTGTTGGGCCGCAATCTCCTCGGCGAGCCCTTTGTCCCCCATTTCTTCGACGAACTGAGGGTGAAGATTCCGCCTCACGTTCGGGGGCTCAGAGGGGCCCATGGGTACCTCGGCTCTAGCCGTTGTGAAACCCACCATCATCTTGGCGAAGGCCTCAAAGCTCTGCTGCACCGCGCAGGCCGAGGCCTGGACTGTTTCGACCTCCTCCTCCGGGGGTGGATTAGTCGCAGGAGTCACGGGATGGGAGTGTGATTCTTGATCCATGTGATCCTTTCCGTGGTCAGGGTTTCGGTTGACTGGTATGTGATTTGACAAGGGTGTGACCCTTCGTTCCCACAGACGGCGCCAATTGTTGCGGGGTAGAACTCGCGTACAATGAATTTATATTATGGGGAACCAAGGGCACGATGGTTATGCTAATGACATGATTAGGGTAGGCTATTTAACATGTGATTAGTGGGGTGATGAGGCTAAACTTGCTGCGGAAGCTGCCCACGGTACCGAACTCCGGTAGGATATGATGGAGGGGCCGAACTGCTTAGGGTGAGGGCAAGCACGACCGGGGATGACGAGCTAACCTGCGCAAGGAGCAACTCGTCAGAAAGGCCGGGTTGGGGTCCAACCCTTAGCCTCTCCGATGCCTAAGTCAGTAATAGGACTTAAAGCGGGGGCTAGGCACGCAGGTCGGACTGAGGGTGAGTCGACCGTACATGACGAGCTATGAATGGAAGAATAAAGATATGGACGACCTTTTCTCTTGTGTGTGAATAATAAGATTGAGAGTCAATTTGCTAACCCCTCCATCGTAAGAAGTGAAGTGGTATTTATACCTGACGGAAGGCGGTTAGGTGGGGCTGATATGGCATGCTGACTCGACGTGCTGAGCTGGCCCTGCTGTCAGCGGAAGCTTCGGACGAGGATGTCAGGAACAGGAGTGTCAGCCACGCTTTTGTCAAACGGTGCAACGGCCAGGGGCGCTTTTGTCAGGGTGTCAGGGCCGAAAGCATTAAGTATCAGGGGGCGCAGCGGTCAGGGGGTGCTTTGTCAGATGGTCTGGCGGCGTTAGTGTCAGTAGCGTCCTTTGTACTAGGTTGTTTGTCGTGTCCGATGTGCCAAAGAGTCGTCGGTGCGCGTCCGAGGTACGTCGCTACCGATGGGGTCTCCAGGTCATCCCGGATGGAGGGCACGTTGTCCGGCCACACGCCTTGCGCGTTGTTCCCGGCGAGCTGATTGGGGGGGGGGGGGGGGGGCGAGTCGGGTGATGACCGGGACCCTGGAGGAGTGCGGCTCCGCCACCGTCCATAGTAGGGTGCGCCCTTCCTTCCGCCATGTCGGGCTCCGGGGTAGCATGGCGCTCCGTTGTGGGTGAGTTAAGTGCACGGTCTCTAAAGTCGCTGGATTGGCGCCCTGGAGCTTGGCCCGCCGGCCTCCAGGATGGAAGAATGACGTAGGTAGGATGTTTGGTGACCTGGGGATAGAAAGTCGGTCTATCACGATCTTCAGGTCGTAACAACTTTCAGCCCTATGAATCCCAAATAAAAGTTTTATTTGTGAACTGGGAGAATTGTGATTTATTTGGTAATTTGGAATTGAGAATTGGCTCCATTGGTAGAACAGTGGAACAAAGTATGAGTTATAAGTTATTAGCTGACTGCATGGTCTGCATCAAAATAGTAAGGTTTTTTTAGAACCTCTATAATTTACTGGGGGCGCATACAAAGCCCAAGATTGTTCCGATCAGTCTGTGGATCTGATCAGACCGGATCAGAACCGGATTGGGTCGGATCGGACCGATCGAATCGACTCATTACCGACATCTCTAGTCGCTCGATTGCACCGAGCCCGGTTACATACAACGGAGGGCATTTTCGGCACTTGTCTTCGGACCCTCTTTTATATATTCCACCTAAACCCTACCAAAGGCTTGTTACTTCTTCTAGCCGCCGGCAGCGAGAGACAGAGGGACAGGTAAGAAAACTCCTACTTTCCTCGGCCACCGTTCGCCGCCGTCTCTGCAGCCATGGGCCGTATGCACAGCCGCGGGTAGACTCTCTCCCTCTATTTAGACGTTATATTTCTCATCTCTCTCTTTCTTCTCTGATATCTCGTCGATTCTATTTCGAAATCTATGCAGAAAGGGTATTTCATCGTCGGCGCTTCCGTACAAGAGGACTCCACCAAGCTGGCTGAAGATCTCACCTCAAGATGTGAGGTTTTCATCTTTCTGCTCCGTTCTCTGCCTAGATCTTGTGATCATTATATTGATGAGATTTGTTTATTTGATCTGTATGATGAACATTTAGGTCGATGAGAACATCTGCAAGTTTGCGAAGAAGGGGCTGACTCCATCACAGATCGGTGTCATTCTCCGTGATTCGCACGGCATTGCTCAGGTGAAGAGCGTCACTGGGAGCAAGATCCTTAGGATCTTGAAAGCTCATGGTATTAATTCTACCTCTATAAGCAAATGTCGAATAAGTTTGTAACATTACTATGGTGATATGCGATCTTTTTTAAACAGAAAAATTAGCATTGGCCTTGCATATTTAACTTGAAAATATAATGGTTATAAAGAAAGGACCTTTCGAAAACAGTTTTATCTCTTACCATTTAATGTAGAGAGATTGAATTTACCTTGAATATTGTGACATGCAAATTTTAGTGGGCATCTTTCTGGTTATTTATTAACAAAGTCTTCTCTCAGACTTGAGTTTGTCTACCAAAGGGTAGAAAATTCCTTGCCGGTGATTATATTTGTTCATATAGTATACAATCTTGATGGTCGGCAACATGTACTTTCCGTTGCCCAATCATGGCTTTTGTCATGAGTTGCTTATGTCCCTAAAATTTTTAGCATGTTTCTTATTTGATATGACAAATTTTTGGGTATGTAGCATATGGACAGTTTTTTCCAGAGAACTAGTGGCATTTTGAATTAATAGATTACAAAACGGAGATACTTTATCATGGGCAAAATTCTTTTCAAAAGTTACAGATAATTCAATTGGAATACTTGTTCCAACTTGAAGTTTTGGTGCCAAGCAGATTTTAGAGATTTATACATACATCCAATTACATATATGAAATACAAAAAAAATGACTGTCTTACAGAAATGGCCAATATCACCTAACATTGATATTTAGCTGAGTACTTATATTAGTATCAGTTTTTAAAACTGTTGATGTGTATACTTTGAATGTACTTCAACAGGGCTTGCTCCGGAGATCCCTGAGGACCTGTACCATCTGATAAAGAAGGCAGTTGCTATCAGAAAGCACTTGGAAAGGAACAGGAAGGACAAGGATTCCAAGTTTAGACTGATTCTTGTTGAGAGCAGGATTCATAGGTTGGCTCGCTACTACAAGAGGACCAAGAAGCTTCCCCCAGTGTGGAAATAGTGAGTAAAACTTGATCTGATTTGCTATTAATTTTTGTTTATGATTTGCTTGTTTGTCAGGTATGGTATTGTTACAGTTATACTGATGTGTTACACCCACTGTCTACTAAAATGAACTGGAGAAGTGTAGGAACTTACAGCTATGATGTTACTGTTGATTTTCCTTTTTGTACCTACTTCTTTAATGAGACTGTTTGTATGCCTTTGTTCTTCATGTTATTTTAGCTTCTGCCATGTGTGTATTCGATTGACTAGGTTTTTTATGTAATGTCTCCAGAAAATGTGTGCAATTCTTTGACTGTCATTGTTAATTTCCAGGATAGTTAAATCAAACATGCATACTTCTGGATCTTAGTTTTATAAGTTGGTCATGTTTTCGACCCAATTTTTTTCATGCAGGAGTAATTTATTGTCCTTTCATTTGAAAACACAATTATATAAGATTAATGTGAACAAATTAGAATTCTGAACATGACATGAACTTTTTTGGTAACTTAGGGCGAACAATGAATAGCTAAGAGGGTATGAAGGATGGTAGTATTAGATAATTTACGGCAATAGAAATTTGAGATTGAATTCATTAGGCATATGACACTTTTTGTGAGGACTTGGTAGAGAAGGTTGCAATAATTTTTGTTGAGCAAGCTAGCATTAAATGATGCCAACAAGCTAGCGTAAACATGATAGCCAATTTTAAATGGTCAGGTTGATCTTATTGATATCTTCAAAGATCATGCTGCCTATATGACTTATTGTTCTCATTTACCCATCCACATGCAAGGGGCCACCAAAGTAGAAGTTCTTCCTTCACAAGGAGAGACTAAATTAGGAATGTAGTACTAATAATAAGTTGGGGTCCATCTGATCCCTTTGGGTAGTATTCAGTAGTTGTATTCAGTGGGCACGCAATTGACACCATTCTTATTTTCAATAAGATTATTTCATAGCATCTCCTAATTCCATGCTGTGAGAAGGGATTCACCTTATTAATGTAGTGTCAATGCCGTGGTTGGATCCATACATGTTCATCTGTGTTTTAATTATGTGGTCACTGATCAATCCACTGCTTCATTCTAATTTTAAATGTGTCAAGCAGTGAAGTACATGTGGGTTTTAGAGGTAACCAGACAAGGCACTGAAATGATAGTTTCAACTCAGTAGGTTAGATTTGGAGTGCCGTTAAGGGGGGTTGGGTGGGATTCACAGGCTTGTAGTTCCATTAACAAAGTTGTCTTACTTAACATTATTCTTAAAATAGACTTTTCACACACACACCACCCGAGTTTCTGATGTCAGCATACACTCTTGATACATGGCATTTCTGTAAGTTAATTTCTTCGTGGATTGTCTAAGCCATTCATGTGGAGAGGTCATGGAAAAAAATTTTAGAAAATGAAGTTATCATCATCATTTTCAGGTGCTTAGTGCAACTACCTTTTTTGAATTAGATATTAGTAGAAGGAATCCGAATATGCTACATAAGCCTTCCATGTAATATATATTGTCTAAACAGTAGATAGACTAGTAAAAACTAGACCATATAAATTTACATAGTACTGTGTGTGTAAACTGTTTGTAATTAATGCATTCGCTGATATCTGACATCTTCTGCAATTGAATTGGTAAGCCAAGATGCTGGATTATTTTCTTTGGTGTGAATAATGGAGTTGCATTGTTGCTTACTGTGGTAACCTTTTAGTGGAACCCAAAACAATAAACCCAAAATACTAGTAGTTTTTCAAAATGAATTACTCATTTAGTCTCTTTTTATACGAAAAGGACCAGACGCACGTCTGGGCCGATCCTCAAAACTCTCAACATCCACATTGAGAGGAAGAGCTCCTCCCACTGGACCAATTGGCTCCCTCATTTAGTGAAAGTAAATATGGTAGATCAGAATATACGGACTGAGATCCATAGGCACAAAAGCAAACATAATAAAAAAATTAAGTAGTCTACGATGGGGGTATTAACCCTTTATTATGGTGCTGAATTCATATTGTAGTCAACCATGAAAAAGAACCATTCTCCAAATAAACCTAAGATGTCTAGATTGGAAGTTTGTTATTGTTTGATGTTAAATGCATCTAGTTTGATATGGTTGTTCCTGTCATTGGCTCAGCTCATCATGCTACTGTATAAATTTGTTATAGATAAACATTTCTTTGGCTTTCTCCTTGTTTATTCATTAATTTTTAGTTGATTGTGTTATCTGGGGGAGTATGTCATCTTTGTGTTATACGGGGTCCTTGACAACATGAATTAATAAGCTTTTGAATCTTATAGGCAAGAACAATGTGAGCTTTTGAAACTCACAGCCAAGCCCTTGCTTTCCCTTGCATGAATCACTGTTTCCATGTGATTTCTTTAAGCATGAAAAGTCATGGGATTATGTGGATGTTTTCATATGTATACGACCAAGAACCAAAGATATATTCATGGATAACCTGCACAACACATTGCAGACACATCAAAAAGTTCAGAAGGGTTTGTTCACATGAAACAAAAGCCCATCAAATGTTATACTCAACCGATTGTTCTGTGTTGTGAAAAAGACGTGACCTTTTCTTGTGGAGGATATCTTTTTCCCTCTTTTGGTGTTTTCCTATTATAGCCATATAATCATTCATCAATGCTCATTTCATATTGAATGGAAAAGAGGACAATGGTCTGTTCTTACAGTTTTTGGTGCAAAACAAGCCGCTGCATTTTGGATCAAGGATGTTTAAAAAACTGCGTTATCTTACTGCAATAGCCTTAAAACTGGCTTTGTAGATGCTTATATATTACTGAGATCCAAAAGCACATCTAAATCTTTCTATCGTTTGGTGTTCTTTTCTTTTTTTTCTTTTGCTCGTCTTTAAGATCCATAAGAAAGAAAGACGTCTTCATTTTCACGTTTTGACCCCAATTTAAAAATTAATGATTTGTGTCCACATCACTTGTATTGATTGTTCACTTAATCACACTTTTTAGGCTGTCCCAAACATCGATTTTTGTGTCATATAAACTGTAGGATGTTGGATCAATGATGTGATTTAAAAAACTGCGTTATCTTTCTGCAATAGCCTTGAAAATGGCTTTGTAGATGTTTTTGTATTACTGAGATCCAATCATACAAAATACATGAATCTTTTCCTTCGGACACTTGCAATTTTTGGATTGGTCCAAAAGTGGACATACATTCCCAGTTAATGGAAACATGTCCCTTGTTATGGGGACAACATTTGTTGGACCTTGTTCACGTACCATATAAACTATATTTGTGTTTTAAAAGTAGGTCCTTGATCTGAATGCATTCTGTCTCAAGGTTCTATATCATGTGTTATCAACTGCACTGTTTTCTTTGCTCAGTGACAAGTGTGATATGCTATTGACTTTCTTACACTTTTATATAGTTGTTAGGAATGAGACAAATTTTTCAAAAGGCTCACAATTAAAAATAATTACAAAAATCAATGGATGTTAAAACTAATTACCAAAATCAATCAACTTTTGTCACGTCAACAATCTGCGTGGGATTTTATGTTGACATGGATGCCGAGATTGATTGGTGTTGTGAACCCTGGACATTTTATATTTTACCATGTTTGGCCCAATTTTTTGGTCTACTCTCTGTTCAAAACAGAGATTAACAATATTACAATTGCTGCCATCTCTTAAACAAAGAAGATATGAAATGGATGTGGTTGACTAACCCGGTTATATCATGCACACCTACATGTCATACACAACCCCTTAATCCTAATTCCATTCAAATGTGAAATTTAATTTCAATATATCTCTTTAATAAAAAAATGTAAATTTTCAATGCAATTTTCAATACAATTTCAACACATCTTTATTTAAGCAAAAATGTAAATGTTTAAAACAGTTTTCAATTGAATTTCAATACAATTTATAATTTAAAAGATGAAATAGGAGTTGAAGCTAATTTTAATACAAGTATATCTTAATTATATTTAAATATAAAACTCAATGTTATACCCAATACACACGAAAACAAAGTACACCATGATGAGCACATCAAATACCAATAAGAAGTGAAGTTGAGCTCATGAGAAGGTCTAACATCCTGTTACTTAGATAACTCGTCTCGATATCTCGTGGAAGGAGCCATGTACACCAATATGGATTTAATCTGGTTTCTTATGGATGTTTATGCATGTTTGGTCAGAGGATGGCATGTTCGGTTCTCATAGAGATCACATCATCAAATCGTCAATATTGAGCAATGTGTTGACTTGCAACACAAGAAAATATCCTTTAGAACATTTAGACAACATATAAGTAAAAAGTGAACACATAGTCGTTAACGTATAAAATAATATTTACCAAGGACAATTTTTGCAAATAGGCCAGAAAAATTAATTAGTAAAATCGACCTAAAAAATTTATTTAGCAAAACCGACATCTTTTGTTCCAAGGAGCAAAAGAGGTAGATTCTGGTCCGTGGGCACGTGTGTCCCACGGGCCACGTCTTTAGAGTGCGGTCGAGAGCCGCACTTTCAAAGTGTGGCCTTGGGCCGCACTTTGCAGGTGCGGCCCTAAATTCCCAAAATAGCCGGCGTCATATGATACGGGAGGGGGCTGTTGCCAACAGCCGGCGTCATATGATACGGGAGGGGCTGATGCCAACTGTCGGTGTCATATGCTCCGTGAGGGGGCTGCTGCCAACTGTCAGTCTGCTCCAAAGTGCCGACATCATCTGCTCCTGTATGCTGCTGCTGAGAAGTGCCGGCCTGCTGAGAAGTGTCGGCATCACCCTCACCCATCCTATAAAAACGTCTCAGCATGCTCGTATCTACACCTTCTGGCAGATACCGTGTACGTTGTAGCACCTCATCGATATGGGACCTCATCATATCGAAATGCTCCTGATCCCGTATCATATGACGCTGGCTGTTTTAGGAATTTAGGGCCGCACCTGCAGAGTGCGGCCTAGGGCCGTACTTCGAAAGTGCGGCTCTCGGCCGCACTCTGAAGATGCGGCCCGTGGGACACCCGTGCCCCCACGGGCCAGAATCGACATCTTTTGCTCATTGGAACAAAAGAGCTCGGTTTTGCTAAATAATTTTTTAGGTTGATTTTACTAATTAATTTTGTGTGGCCTATTTGCAAAAATTGTCCATTTACCAATTGTTACTCGATTGGTTTACGTAATATGTGAATTCCAATACCATTTCATGTAATCCTTAGTTGATGTAGGATGCAACCTTAACTAAATTACTCGTTAATATCTGCACATCTATTCTTGATAAAGAATATGTGGTTTTTCACATATTGAATATCTATCTTCTGATGATCTTCCAATACCATTTCATGAAATCCTTAGTTGAGGTAGGAGGCAACCTTAAATAATTTACTCATTAATCTCTGCACAGCTATTCTTGATAAAGCGTGCCTACCGTTTGCTCTTGTTGACGTGGTATCTTTCTGATCTTCAGGCATGTGATAGACTGTAATTGGGATGTGTTGCGTGATATCAAATTGCTGCAATACCCGATTATGTACATGCATCTACATACACGGTCTCCCAGCAAAAAAGATACCCTTGCACATCAAATTGCATCATCTTCATTACATGCATCTGGAGGAAAATTGAAAAGGTCTTTGTATGGTTGCCATATTACATAATTATGTATGTCCGAGTTAGGAATAAGAAAAGAAAATCAATAGATTATGGAATTTGAATATGGTAATATGTCAAATTATAATATAAAATTCAGTAATTCAAACATGTGACATATTTAACATGTCAAGCTCATTGCGGTACACATCTATATTCCTATTTGGTTTGCGTAGAAAAGATTTCTGCAAATTGAATATGGTAGTATGTCAAATTATGATATAAAATTCAGTAATTCAAATGCGTGACATATTTAACGTGTCAAGCTCGTTGCGGTACACATCTATATTCCTATTTGATTTGAGTAGAAAAGATTGCGCGCATTTTATCTTGAAACCTAACGATAAAGTTTCATCTAAAATAAACTCTTTGGCTGTAAGCCTTCCTATATTGATGTTTACCAAGATCACACCTACAAATATAAAAATATCCAACCAAGTGTCAATAAATATAATTTAACTGAACAACAAAAGTGTTTACATGTAACGATATGCCGTATTTATAGCTCGAGAGTTATCATACGGGCGAGCTTTGTTAACTTGACACTTACATGTGTGCAAAAATTGAACTTCTCCATGATTATTTTGCCGCTAAATTAAAATATTCCAACGTCGTCAATCACGGTACATCACCGAACCTTTGCATGGATCCGTAGCCAATAAGGTACCAATTATAGTAGGCACGAGCACATTGTCTACTCGTAATGAAGTGCAGTTCATTACGAGTAGACAATGTTGTGGCATTCGGTTGGGAGCTATATATTGTGGAAAGATTACATTAAGTAAGGCCAATGACTGATGAGTTTATGTTGGATGGAACCGTAACATTAGGGTGTATATGGGATGCACGGTAATCTTTTCTGCTTTCCAAATAAGAATCTTGATTTGTATCGC
Organism: Scilla litardierei; assembly: GCA_030789695.1. Lineage (NCBI taxonomy): Eukaryota > Viridiplantae > Streptophyta > Magnoliopsida > Asparagales > Asparagaceae > Scilla > Scilla litardierei. The sequence goes on along the minus strand of CM061142.1, from coordinate 217,513,048 downwards.
ATTGAACTGGACACTAGAGATGTCATAGTTTTGAATTACTGAGTTTTATATTGTAAGTTGATATGTTGATATATTGGCATGTTCAAATTTCGTAATTTATTGATATTCTTATCTTGTTCTGAACTCGGTTATATATGATTAGGTTATTTGGAAAATATATATAGACAGTTTTGATTTGATTCCAATGCATGCACTGAAAATGCTACAATTTGGCATGCAATGGTACCTAATTTCTGTCGGGAACTCTTGGAGATGCATGTACTTGATCGGTATTGTAATAATTTGATATCATGTAGCACATCCTAATTCGCATGCAACACATGCTTATGAAGACCGAAAGGATACCATGTTAATAGGAGCAGGTGAGATGCCCGCTTCTCCAAGAGTGACTGCTTAGAGATTAGTGAGTATTTCATTTAAGGTTTTGCATTCACCTCAACCGAGGACTACATGAGATGAGATGGTATTAGGTGATCAGCAGGATATGGATCTTCACTAGGCAAGAATTCATGTATTCATACATGCCATGTGAACTTATTGAGCGACAATTGGTATTATTAGCTATATGATCATGATTATGTGTTCATTGTACTTGTTATATGTTTGAAAGTTTGAAAGGATATTTTCTCATATTGAAGGTTGACGCATTGCTTGATATAAATCTTTGGCGTTGCGCTTTCTATGAGAACAACATGAGATCTTTCTATGAGAACAACATGAGATCCTTCGGCTGGACGTATATACATATTATAAGAAATCCTTGACGCATCATACAAGGTTCCTTTCATGCGATAGTAACACGAGTCATCTACTTCGTTTTAATCAGAGCGAGTCAACCCAGCACATGGTTTCTGGGATGACGCAATACCGTCATAGTAGTAACCTTTTAAATGCCATTTGGTAAACTCTCTTCTTATATGGAGTTGCCTTCTTTTAAATGCAATGCTAGTTTGACTCACTATATGAAATGCAAGACCGTTTCTTGTTTGTTCATGTTATTTGATGTATATATTTTTATGAATACTGTCCTTTCATTTCATTTTTATGGCTTAAATATTCTTGAACAGACAGTTGATATCATTAACCTTGAACAATTGTGTTCCTTTACAGTGAATCCACAACTGCCAGCACCCTTGTGGCGTAGTTGGAAGATAATTTTGGCGAGCTTCTTTATGTTTTCTTTAAGGGATATCTAGAGAACAGAATCCATTCACATTATATGTTCTGATTGTGTAATTGATTCTTGATATTTTGAACTGCTATTTCTTGAACTCTATTTATCCGTTTGAGTTGTAGTTGATACCAAAGTTGTCTAATATCCTAGAATTTTGTGTTCATGTTTCAACATCCTTAGTCTGCAAATTCAACATATGATCAGTTAGCATCCTGTGAGGGGCCTGACTCCTTGAGGGAGTCATCTTCCTCATCGCGCCGACCTCCTTTCTTTCCCATAGATCTGATCTACAAAACCAAAACAATTTCACAGAAGGAAAAAATAGAGAAAAGCCAAAAAGGAATTTCTATTTGTTTTCGCATCAAAAATCATGTTCCACTGTTACAATCCCTTTTTGGCTTTAATACGCTAGGGAGGTTGTTGCTTCCACTTGCGCCAGATAGCATCTTCCAACAGCCATCAAGTAGTGGACGGTCCAGATCAACACTTCCCCAATTTGCATCAACGGCTTAGATCAGTACCCAAAAGGTGAATCCAACAGTTGGGGTTTAAACTCACTAACGGTTAGATTAAACAATCCCAGCACCCCGCGATTGCTCTCCTCGCGCCCTCCATCAGCTGCTAGCATCTTCACAATCCCTCCATTTATAGACCTTGCCTGAAGGTCGAATGTAGGGAATTTCTTCACTAAGCCCCAGTAATCTTCCCAGGTTGCATCCTCTTCGCTCCCCCTGCTCCCCTGCCGCCATTTGATCAGCACTTGAGGAATTAGAGTTCTACGAACCTGTAAAGTTCGGCGATCCAATATCTTTTCTGGTTCGTCAACAATCTGCTCCGTGTAGCTGGGTTGAGTCACCTGAAGGACTGCACCCTTGCCTAGTTTCTCCTTCAACTGGGAAACGTGGAAGACATGGTGAATTTTTGAAGCTGCTGGCATCTTCAATTTATACGCCACCTCCTCAATTCTCTTCTCTATCTGATATGGACCATAATACTTGGGAGATAATTTGCACGGTTTCTTCATAGCTGCACTCAGTTGCCTATAAGGCTGTAGCCTTAAGTATATCCATGTCACTTCTTCCAGCTGCCACTCAGGCCTCCGTCTGTCTGCAAATTTTTTCATCATTTCTTTAGCCTTCTTCAAGTTATCCTTGAGCAATTGCAGTGTCACATCCCTAGAGAACCAAACATCATCCACAGCTTGGACCTGGGAGGATTGGGGAGTTTACCTCAGCAAGGAGGGTGGTTTTCGTCCGTAGACAGCTTCAAATGGTGTTAGCGGAGTTGAGACCTTCCAAGTAGTGTTAAACCAGTACTCAGCTAGTGTTAACCATTTTGGCCACTCTTTGGGCTTGTGTGAACAAAAACACCTTAAGTAACACTCCAAATGACGATTAGTGATCTCAATTTGACCATCTGATTGGGGGTGATAGGCTGAACTGAAAGCTAGCAGGGTTCCCTGGAGGCTGAAGATTTCTCTCCAGAAATGGCTTGTGAACAGGGGGTCTCTATCACTTACCATAGACTTAGGCATGCCATGAAGTTTGTAAACCCCATCAAAAAACACTTGAGCCACTTGCTTTGCAGTAAAAGGAAATTTGAGTGAGAAGAAGTGTGCATACTTAGTGAGCCTGTCTACCACCACCAAAATAGCACTGATATCCCCATAAGCAGGCAGCCCCACTATGAAATCCAAGGATATATCTTCCCATATCTGCTCTGGGGTTGGAAGTGGTTGGAGCAACCCTGGGTATGCCACACTCTCAGCCTTGTTTCTTTGGCAAACATCACACTCCCTCACAAATGCTTTGACCTGGGATCTCATTCCCTTCCAGTAAAAAGTTTCCTTCAGCCTGTGTAGTGTCCTGGTGACATCAGAGTGTCCTCCTATAGGAGAACTATAGAATTCCTTCAGCAAGATACTGATGACCTCTTCACTAGTTGGACTAATCAAGATCCTTCCCTTGTAATAGTATAAGCCATTCAACTTAGTGTAATGCTTCATTGTCTCATCATTTGCTTGTATTTTCTGCCCAATTTCAGTATAATAAGGATCAGTAGAATCCATGTCTTGGATTCCTTGTAGCCAGCTAGGTTGAACTATGGAAATTGGGTAAATGTAATAATAGTCTTCTTGGAGAGTGTCAACATTCTCTATTTCTCTTGATAGGGCATCTGCAGCAAGATTTCCTTTGCCTGGTTTATACTCCACCCTGTAATCATATTGTTGCAACTTAACTAACCGTTTGCTTTGGATGCCTAGCTGTAGTTTCTGTCCCAACAAATAGCTCAAACTTTGATGGTCTGTTTTAATAATAAATTTTCTTCCCATTAGGTAGTGGCTCCATTTGGATGTAGCAATGATAATGGCTAACAACTCCTCATATGTGGACAATAGTAAGTTCCTCCCCTTCAACTTGGAGCTAAGATAAGCTATTGGCCTTCCTTCTTGCATCAAGACTGCCCCAATGCCCAAACCTGAAGCATCACATTCCAAGATAAAATCCTTCTCAAAATCTGGCATGGCTAACACAGGAGCTGTGACAAGTGCAGTTTTCAATTTCTGAAAAGCAGTTTGAGCCTCCTCATTCCAGCTGAATTCTCCTTTCTTCAATAGTACTGTCAAGGGAGCTGCTATGCTTCCAAAATTCTTCACAAACTTGCGGTAGTAACCAGCTAGGCCGAGAAATCCCCTCAATGCCTTCACATTCTTTGGCACATTCCATTGCATTACAGCTTCTATCTTGCTGGGGTCCATTGCTACACCTTGTCCTGATATCACATGACCCAGGTAGTCCACTGTTTCCTTGCCAAAGTGACACTTGGAGAGTTTCACATATAACTGATTGTCCCTGAGGATTTGGAAGACCTTGGAAAGATGCTCCTTGTGATAGCTGGAGCTTGAACTGTATATGCGAATATCATCAAAGAAAACTAACACATATTGTCTTAGTATAGGGTTGAAGATTTGATTCATCAGTGATTGGAAGGTTGAGGGAGCATTAGTAAGCCCAAAGGGCATGGCAACAAATTCATAGTGACCTTCATGGGTTCTGAAGGCTGTTTTAAAGATATTCTCAGATTTAACCCTAATTTGGTGATATCCTGACCTGAGGTCAAGCTTTGAGAAAATAACAGCTCCATGAAGATCATCCAAGAGCTCATCTATAATGGGGATGTGAAACTTATCCTTTATTGTTTGTTGGTTCAAAGCTCTATAGTCAACACACATCCTCCAAGTTCCATCAGATTTCTTAACCATTACAACTGGGGAACCATAAGAACTGGAGCTATTACGTATAATCCCTGTTTTGAGCATTTCAGCCACTTGTTTTTCAATTTCTCCTTTTAAAAAGTGTGCATGTCTATATGGACGCACACACACTAGTTTGGAGCCTGGCTCTAGGGGTATATTGTGATCACAACTCTTGGGAGGAGGAAGCCCTTTTGGTTCCTCAAAAATACTGGAGTACCTTCTCAACAATTCTTGCATCTCTAATGGGTGACCCTGGAAGTTCATAGAAGAGCACTGCACCTCTATGGATGACAAAGCAAGTGATTTCAATTGAATTATATACCCCTCTCCTTCCTGCCTTAACATCTTCTTTAGCTGCTTCTCATTTACCCATTGGGACTCTCCCCTAGCCCCTTGCCACACATAATCCTAGCCCTGATACTGAAATTTCATCTGCAGTTTTCTAAAGTTCATGATAATGTCATCCAACTGTCCCAGCCAGTGAGCCCCTAACACAATTTGATTGCCCCCCATTGGAAGTAGCAGAATATCTACAATCACAGTGACCCCTTGGCACTTGAGCTGGACTTCCTTGCACATTCCCGATCCCACTAATTTCTCTCCATTGGCTACCCAAACATCAAAATTCTTGGAATCTTCTACTGGTAGCCCCAATGAATGAACCAACCTTGGGTGAATGAAACTATGTGTAGAGCCATAATCAACTAAAATTTGGACACTCTGCCCCTTAATACTCCCCTCCATCTTCAGTGTGTTGGCAGCTGGTAGCCCACACATGGTTTGCAGTGATATAGCAGCAGAATCATCATTGGTATTTTCCGCTGAATTGCTTGGCAACTCCTTATCCCACGCTTCACCCATTTCTCCTGCAATCTCTCCAGGATCCACATCATCACCATTCCAAATACCCTCCATTAAGAAGACTCTCTTGCACTTATGGTCAGGACTCCACTTTTCATCACTGTAAGGACCCTGTCTATGGGGAAAACACTAGAAGTGGGGTTGAATAGTGTTTATGCAAATTTAAAAGGAATTTACGCCAAATAAAATGCAATCCAACAAATAGTGCGGAATAGAAAAACGACCCAAAGAGAAACACACGCAAACGCATAGATGTTTCAAGGGTTCAGATTACCCAAGTCAACTCCCGACTTGTTCCCGGTAATCCTACGTCTCTACCACCCGGATACCACCGGATACTCAAGTTAGAACCCTAACTTGAGGTTTCCTTAAAGCCCACTTGTAGCAACCCTACAAGTGCAATCGAATACAATCGGTGTCCTTGACTCCCACAAACAGGGAGCAAGCAAAACCACTCTCACAACCGAGAGTACAATTCAAATAACGAAAGTTATGAAATATGAAAGCAACACTTACAATCACCTATGCCTTGAAGTAGAACTTGAAGGAGAAGTGTGATGTGTGTTGAAGAACTCGCTTGGAAGAGAGGAGAAAGCCCTTTCTCTTGACTTCACCAATTGCCTAGAAGATCAATCGTTGGTTCTAGGTTGGAGAGCAAGAGAGCAAGATTTGGAAATACTTAGGGCTTTGGATTTGAGAGCTTTGATCTTTGGAAATGAAAGCTTGAGAGATTTTGAAATGAATGAGTAACCTTCCAATGAAACAGTAGAAGCTCTATTTATAGCTTTCTCAAATCCATAAAACAGTTTAGGCAAAAACCCAATTGGAATCTGTGAGAAAAATCTCAACGGATATAATCTGAACTCGCGACAGTCGACTGTTGAACAATCCACAGTCGACTGTTGCACAGTGAGCAAGGGTATGTGAGAATTCATAACGATAACTTACCACGTGGACAGTCGACTGATGAAGCAAAGACAGTCATCTGTTAAACCAACAGGCGACTGTAACTTCTTCGACAGGCGACTGGCCGAGAGAAGAGTAAGTTAGACAAATACTGGAAATCTCACAAGATACAGGACAGACGACTGATTCAAGTAATACAGTCGACTGTTAATCAGAACATGCGACTGTAAAACCTTAAACAGACGACTGTCAAAAGCAAGAGAAATTTCCAGAGAGCTGAGTCAAAGAAATGACTTACAGACAGGCGAATGTTGCAGTATAGACAGTCGACTGATCTAATAGATAGTTGACTCTATATACAACATGAGTCGACTAGCCGTAGAATTCAGATCAAACAGAGTTTGGGCAAGGATAGACAGACGGCTGATTTACAATACACGGTCGACTGTCACTAGGACAGGCGCCTGTGAATTGTTCAACAGTAGCCTGTGCGAAATAATCAGAGAGGACCCAAAGACTGCATTGAAATAGTCTGTGCATAACAGGCGACTGTAGAACAAAACACAGTCGACTGTTTTTGAGACAGGCGACTGTAAACTGTTAAGCAGTCGGCTGTTATAAACAATCCTAGCACAAACAAAAGAGAATTGAATTGGGATCAAAGGACAAAGGTCTAATGATGTCCTATGACAGAATGTAGATGTGTATGAGTGCTCCATCAAAGTTCTACTTCTAATCTACATACTAGAAGAGATAAAAGAAAAATTACATTGACGAATAATCTCTTCTTTCCATCGTATGAGCTTGAAGTCTTTACGGAGCTTCAATCATCAATCTACGATCATCCAATTCATGTCATTTGCCTTCAATGACGCATGTGAGTCATCCATTGCTAGTTGATCTTCATAATAAGCTTAGGCAATGTATTAACTACAAAATAGGGGATTAGTCACAAGTATTTATGTTTGCTCATCATTAACACCAAGTAGGGAGAAGTCCAATACTCAACATTCTCCCCCTTTTTGATGATGACAAACAAACATAAACAAAAAGATAAATAATTGTGCGTAATGAAAACTTACTCCCCCTACATAACAGCATCTACATAACAGTTGAAGCAAATGAGTGAGATATGAATGAATTCAATTCAAGTAATCTAGGAAATAAAATCCCTATTCATTGTAATCTTACCCCCCCTGAATCTAAGGCAACGTAAATCTTAGATTCAAGCGTTAGAACATACTTAGCACATCCATTATGAATCTTGTATGTTTATTTCTCTCCCCCTATGGCATTATCCAAAAAGGTGGGAGCAAATAACAACAATAATAGTGCTAAATACGAACTAACAACAATCAAGGAGTATAAAGATATATCGAATCAAAAACTCATAAAATCTCATCATATGCACATGTGAGTAATGGAATTGAAATCCAATATCAACATTTTAAATATACGAAATGAAAATAATTTCCACAAATTCATCACATCAAAGAGAGCATGCATTAACCAATATCAAATTCATATATTATCTCAAAAGCACATCAAGGAGACTGAAGCATACATGGAGACAACATATCATTTCATCACACAGATGAGATATACAGTATAGCATAGTGTGACACAAGAGAAGCAACAACATCATATATATAGATATATAGAAACAGAGTACATCAACGGATGGTCATCTACATGGCCATCACAAAAAAGATACATCATGATCAAGACAAAAAAATACATCATCATGACGACATCGAAGTACATCACCATACATATATAAAGGTCACTGACAACATCATCCATCATACATCAAAAAAAATATCATCACCAAAATAACATCACTCAAACATCTATCTAAGAGTGAGCGTCTCTAGGGGCTGCAGAAGAGGAAGCAGGCTCTGTAGCAGCAGGAGTATCCTCTAGAGGAGGGTTAGAAGGAGCAACATTACCATCAGCAACATCCTGAGTAGAAGCTACACCAGGAGGCTCAACGACATCAGAGGGCTGAGGAGGATCATGATGCTGGGGAACAAACTGTCTCAGATCCTCAGGGAAGGGAATTCCCTGATGGAGGAAAGAGAGGGACATCAATCTGTAAATATCAGAGACCATCTCCAAAAGAATATCACGAGATGATGGTGCAGATGTGGAAGGCAGATCAGCTGGAGGCACAGTGGATGAGGACGGAGCTGAAGTAGATTTCCTCTTCTTCGAGCCAGTCTGCAGAGCCGAAGAAGATTTCGACTTAGCAGATGCGTCGAGGAGAGGACCAAAGGGCATGGGCTCGTAACGAGTCAAGTCAACACCAAAATGACGGAAGACACGAGTCAGAAGACCACCGTAAGGAATGTGAGACGAGGAGGACGTGAACTCAACCTTGTACATCCTATCCAGGCGGACACCGGCCCAGTTCACGGGCATGCCAGAGAAAATAGCATACATACACTTCAGGATATCCTGAGACGGCTGGTCAGACGATCCATATCTCGGCAGGATGTTGGACTTCACCACTAGGTGAACAGCCCAACCTCTCGCAGAGAACATAGATGATCTGACATCCGAATCAAGAGCTAAAGGTACCTCTCGAAACATATCCCGGAGGACAGACTGGTCAAGGTCGTCAATCTCTGAAATGCAGATATCAGTGGGAAGGGAACCAACAGAGGGAATCCTAAGAATGGTCCCTAAGAGAGAGGGAGTGATCTGAATGTGGGTTCCCTGAACGACAGTATCGAGGATGCCAGTAGACGAATACTCACCGCAAACGCGGTTCGCATAGAAGAGCTTCACCAGAAATGGATAGGCTCTGGGGGAGTCGCTCTGAGAGAAGCGAAAAAGATCGGCTAGGTGAGTAGCAGAAAGAATGTCAGAAAGTCTCTCAGCAGTGAAGGCGGGGAAATCAATGTACCGCTCCCTAAGTAGGTTGATCCCTAGAAGAGAGTGAAATTTTGCCAGACAAAGATCGTCTCGGCAAATGGGAACTAGAGGATCAGAGGGGGGTACGACATGAGTCTCTTCAGAAGAACTCGACACAGAAGGAGACAAATGGGGGTTCTCAGCAACAGGCTCACTGATGTGAACACCAGTAGGCTTGCGCTGACGATGAATCAAAGGCTGAGCATCGCTAGAAGAAGCAGAAGGTGAGTAACCCGTCGAAGACGAAAGCACGGGTGACTCGGCATGCTTGGATCGGGCTTTATAAGGTTTCTTCTTCTTGGCAATACGTTTCTTGGGTGCCCTAGGTCGTTTAGGAGCAACGATCTTCTCTTTTCCCTTTGGTTGTGGGAGTCAAGAAAACGAGAGAAAGTAGAAAGCAATGCAAAGAAATTCGAACGAAGGGCAAATGAGAGAGAAGCAAACCAAGAGAGAAGCAACGACGATCGGGGAGAAGAATATCGACGGCAAAGATAGCACGCGATCGAAGACGACGAAGAGAGGAGATCGACGGATTTGGAAGCAAAATCGAGTGGTTTTGGAGAGGAAAACGAGTGGGAAGACGAACGGTCAAATCGGAGGAGAGAGAGTCGACGTGGGGATATGATCGCGCATTCTCGAATATAAAATTTGGGGAATGAATCTGAGCCGTTGGATCAAAGAATCGACGGCTCGGATCAAATCACTTGAACCGCCACAACAGAAGACAGTCGACTGATGAACAAAAGTCAGTCGACTGGATGAGGTGATAAACGATAAAGCTCGGAAAGATGTAACAGTCGCCTGATGACTAAAATGCATTCGCCTGTTAAACTAACAGTCGACTGTAAATCAGTCATCAGTCGGCTGAGCGAAAGATACCAATTCTCAGACTGAGGAGAAAGAGTAGGGCAGTCGACTGTCGAAGGAAAGACAGTCGTCTGTCCTGGTCCAAAAATGCATAGTGAGATAGAATTCCAGAGAGTAAGAACACTCACTCTAGGACCTATACTCTAATCACAAATACATCGTAAAATCATTATAAAAACAATAAATCCATTGAAACACGAATTACTCCAATCAAACTCAAAACTCATGAAATCAATTAAATCACAATTGCCTTTCTTAATCTCATAGTATAATAAAGCACATGAAGAAAAATAACAAAAAGATATGAGCTCAAAAAGGAGTTATAATATGAAAGTTTGAGCTTCTAGATTTCAGATTCATCCATAATTCCCAATTCTCCACGCAACCTCACAAATGAATCTTCTTTAAGAGGTTTAGTGAAGATATCGGCAATTTGTTTTTGGGTTTCAATGTACTCTAAGATGATGTCCTTCTTAGCTACATGATCATTTATAAAATGGTGTCTCACATCTATGTGTTTGGTACGGGAGTGGTGTACCGGATTCTTGGAAAGACAAATAGCACTTTGATTATCAACCATAATAGGGCAAGTAGCACAATTGACACCATAGTCACTAAGAGTGTGTCTCATCCAAAGAACTTGTGCACATGCAAGACCCGCGGCAATATATTCCGCTTCAGTCGTGGACAATGACACCGAATTTTGTTTCTTAGAAAACCAAGAAACTAAGGAATTTCCTAAGAAATGGCAAGTGCAACTAGTACTTTTCTTGTCGGACTTGCATCCGGCAAAGTCGGCATCACTATATGAGATTAACTCATATGTGCTAGACTTAGGGTAAAGTAACCCATAATCTAGAGATTGATTGAGATAACGAAATATTCGTTTAACCGCAATCAAGTGTGACTCCTTAGGTCTTGCTTGATATCTAACACAAAGAAAACATGATATCGGGCCTACTAGTGGTTAAGTAAAGTAAGCTACCGATCATACCTCGATATAGACGAACGTCTACATCTTTTCTGCTTTCATCCTTGTGTAGATGAGTAGTAGTACTCATGGGATTCCTTTTGCTCAAAGACGATTCCATCCCGAATCGCTTAATAAGCTCCCCTGTGTACTTTGTCTGATGTATGAAAGTGACATTCTCCATTTGTCGAATTTGCAATCCAAGTAGGTGAGCTCTCCCATGTGGCTCATCTCAAACTCGTCCTTCATAGACTTGGAAAATTCTTGACAAAGATTAAAGTTAGTAGAATCGAAAATAATATCGTCTACATAAACTTGAATCAAAAGAATGTCATTTTCATAATCTTTAATGAAGAGTGTAGAATCAACTTCTCCCATTTTAAAACCCAAATTCAAAAGAAAGGTCTTAAGACGATCATACCAAGCTCTAGGAGCTTGTCTCAATCCATACAACGCTTTCTTAAGTTTGAAAACATGGTTTGGAAATTTTTCATGAATAAAACCGGGAGGTTGAGAAACATATACTTCTTCATTGACAAACCCATTTAAAAATGCACTTTTAACATCCATTTGAAATAATTTAAAATTCTTATGCGATGCAAAAGATAAAAGCAACCTAATAGCTTCTAATCTAGCTACGGGGGCAAAAGATTCTTCGAAATCAATACCTTCCTCTTGCAAGTAGCCTTGAGCTACTAACCTTGCTTTGTTCCGTGTGATTACCTCGTTTTCATCCGTCTTGTTCTTGAAGATCCATTTGGTCCCAATGACTTGGTGACCATTTGGAAGAGGTACGAGTTCCCAAACTTCGTTTCTCTCGAATTGCATTAGTTCTTCTTCCATTGCCACTATCCAAGAGCTATCCTCACAAGCTTCTTGGATGTTCTTTGGCTCAATGGTAGAGATAAATGCGCAATGAGAGAATTCTTCAATTCTTGATCTCGTTCGAACACTCACACCAATATCTCCAATAATTTGGTTATGAGGATGGTTGCGAATGGTCAGGTAAGCTTTGGGTATACCTGGATCACTAGGAACAACTTCAACAACTTCGTTAGAAATGTTAGTCTCAACAATAGAATCATTTATCTTAACATTATTAAGAGAATCATAAAGAATATCTACATTATCATCATCATCATGAGGAAAATCAAAATCTTCATAAAAAGATACGTGAAGTGATTCCTCAATCGTTGAAGAAGTTTTGTTGTATATCCGGTAGGCTTTGCTACGTGTGGAATATCCAACAAAAATTCCTTCATCGGATCTTGGCTCGAATTTGTCTAAATTACCAAATGTATTCTTTATAAAACATTTTGAACCAAAAACACGAAAATATTTCACTTGAGGCTTTTTATCATAAAACAACTCAAAACAAGTTTTGTTTGTTCGGGGTCTCACCAGGATCCTATTGAGCACATAACATGCCGTGTGCACCGCTTCTGCCCAAAATTGTAGTCCTAAATGACTATCATGAAGCATAGTGCGAGCACACTCAATAAGAGTCCTATTCTTTCTTTCTATAACACCATTTTGTGGTGGTGCACGAGGAAAGGAAAAGTTGTGAGTTATCCCGGAGTCATCACAAAACTTAGTAAAAGACTCATTCTCAAATTCTCCTCCATGATCACTACGAATAGTGATAATGGTGGATCCTAAAAGATTCTGAATCTTCTTTGCAAATTTGGTAAACTCTTTATGTGCTTCATTCTTATTAGTTAAGAATGAAACCCAAGTAAATCTAGAAAAGTCGTCAACGACAACTAGTCCATAATGAGCATTACCTAAAGAAGCGGTTCTAGTTGGCCCAAATAAATCTAGATGTAGAAGTTCTAGTGGCCTCTTAGAAGTAATCCCTTCTATAAGATTAATTGAAGATTTACTTAGTTTACCTCTTTGACATGAATCACAAAAGTTTTTCTTATTAAAAACAATCTTAGGAAAACCTTTGACTAGATCATGCTTAGCTAACTTATATAAGTGCTTGAAGTGAACATGACCAAAACGGCGATGCCATAATAGTTGTTCACTTGTGTTAGCAACTAAGCAATGTTCTACGGTTTTAGGCAAGCTCAAATAATAAATATTTTTACGCCTAATACCGGAAAATAAAACATTTGAATCACAATCAACAATTGTACACAATCCTTCTCCAAAGTTAACCTTGTAACCTTTGTCACAAAGTTGACTAATGGAAATGAGATTGTGACATAAACCACTAACAAGATAAACATTAGTTATTAAAGGTTTGGAAGGATTACCAACGATACCTACTCCAATGATGGTTCCCTTTTGATTACCTCCAAAAGTGACCGTTGCACCATCCTTGATGCTAATCACTTCGGAGAGCAATGAGGGATCTCCCGTCATATGTTTGGAGCAACCACTATCGAGAATCCATCCTTTCCCTTTAGAGCTAGTTTGACCTTTATTGCTCTTCTTCTTTCTCTTGGGTACCTATATAATATACTATAAGCTTATGGTACCCAATGTTTGTTGGGTCCAAGGGGATTAGCCCTTTGGAAGCCAAGTCCAAGTGGACTTCCGCTTCCCAACATAGTTACTATTTCTAATCACATCATGAAAGTAGGAATCAACATAAGCATTCCTAACATTTAGACTAGTGTTCTTAGGACCCCAAATAGTGTACATCTTGGGAGTCCTATTCCTAGTTGCATGCATATGTGTTGGATTTCTATGTGGTGCATGCTTCTTAGGAACATAATTTCTAGCATAGAGATGTGGTGGAGGATATGCATTGTACATTCTAGGATGATATGTATGCTTGGGAACATGCATATTAAATGAAGCATATTGATCATGCATGACATGTGGAGGATGAGCATACATGATAGAATGATGCGTATGTGCATACGAGTGAATAGGAGCACGTACATGAGTATTTCTCATGTGAGGTTGTGTACGTGTCCGTGGGTGCGGAGCATAGAATGTGTCATGATTATCCACTTGTGAAGTAGGATGTTTCCTATGTGGATGAGTGTTAGTGTACATATAAGCATGGCCTTGCTTTTGGTTTCCACCCTTAGTGGGTTTCTTGCCAAAAGGAAGAGAAGGTGATGTGGTGACATTCTTGGTAGGATTGCTACCTATAGTGTCTTTGACACCACTTATGGATGCACCAGAGGAAGGCCTCACAAAATCTATAGTGACACCACTATAGGAGGTGCGAGCATTAGATGCATTCGCTTTCACAAATCCAAGGCCAACACGATGTGTGGCCGAAAATTGGTTTGCAAGCAAATCATCCAATTGTCCTTTTCCCTTATTGAATCTCACAATACGGGAGGACATGAGCTCATATTTCTCCTTTAAAGAAGAAATGTTGGTATCCAAGGTGGACACCCGTGCTTTGAGCTCATGCACTTGGGTTTTAAGAGAATCATTCTCTAAACCCAATTGTGTGTGACGTGTAACTAGATCACTATTATCCTTAGGATGTGTTTGATCTAGTTGAGATTTGAGGGAGTTCACCTCATCTCTCAATGTGACATTTTGAGAAGCTAAGTTTGCTTTCTCAAGAGTTAAAGTATCAACAATGGTGTCATTGTTGATAATGCATGGAATGGATGACTTGCTAACATTTGATTTCTTTAAGCTAGTGTATCTAAGCATTAAAGATTGGTATTTAGCAAATAGTTCTTCATTAGCAATGCGAAGTTCATCCATTGTTACCTCGGTGTCATCCGTGTCGGAATCACTCTCATCCGAGAGTGGATCTTCAAGTGCCATGAAACACATGTGGGCGCTCTCACCCTTCTCATCATCGGAATCGCTTGATGAGTCATCACTTGAGTCATCAAAGGTACCTACGAGTCCTTTCTTCTTGTCTCTCTTGTTCTTGTCGGACTTGTGGTACTTTGGTGCCTTCCACTTTTCTTTGTTGTTTATCATTGGACAATCCCTCTTGATGTGCCCTAGCTTATTACACTTATAACAAAGAGAGGAAGTAGCATTAGTAGACTCAAAACGTTTGTGTGATGAAAATTTACCTTTGCGTAAGAAGCATTGGAACTTCTTCGCCATTTGGGCCATTTCACCCAAATCCATCTCGTTCTCGGATTCATCACTTTCGGAGGATGATGAATTGGTGTTGAATACCAAAGCTTTCTTCTTGGCCTCCGAGGGATTCATCATGACTCAAATCTTCAATTGGTTATCCCGTCTTAATTCGTAAGACATAAGAGTCCCGATGAGATTCACCACGGTGTAGTTCTTCAAGTCATTGACCTACTCGATGGTGATTGCTCTTCTTTCCCATTTGGAGGTCATCCCCATGATGATCTTCCTTACCTTTTCAGGTTCGGTGTAGATTTGGCCAAGAGCTTCCAATTCATTTGTGATGTCGGTAAAGCGTCCGTACATCGATACAATGCTCTCATTTTCCTGCATATGAAACAAGTCGAAGTTTTGCATGACAACATATAACTTTGAAAGCTTTACCTTATTCGTTCCATTGTGGGTAACGATGAGATGGTTCCAAATTTGATATGCACTCTTACATGTGCATATCTTGTTGAACTCATTCGGGTCCAACGCACAATGAAGAGCGTTTATTGCTTTAGCGTTGTTGACTTCAGTGGACTTCTCGGAAGTCGTCCATTTCTCGAAATCATCTTCGGCGGGCTCGACGTACTCCTTGTGGAGAGTTCTCCAAAGAGAAGCACTCCTAAGGAATGTCTCCATCCTACACTTCCAATAGCCAAAATTAGTACCATTGAAACGTGGAGGACGTGCCGTAGATTGACCTTCGAAAAGTGTGGACGCTCCATCACGATCGTGATTGTTGTACGTAGGCGGTGGAGGAACGTTGTTGTTGTTGGATGCCATAGATAAAACCTTGTGCTCTGATACCAATTGTAAGGACCCTGTCTATGGGGGAAACACTAGAAGGAGGGGTTGAATAGTGTTTATGCAAATTTAAAAGGAATTTACGCCAAATAAAATGCAATCCAACAAATAGTGCGGAATAGAAAAATGACCCAAAGAGAAACACACGCAAACACAGAGATGTTTCAAGGGTTCGGATTACCCAAGTCAAATCCCGACTTGTTCCCGGTAATCCTACGTCCCTACCACCCGGATACCACCGGATACTCAAGTTAGAACCCTAACTTGAGGTTTCCTTAAAGCCCACTTGTAGCAACCCTACAAGTGCAATCGAATACAATCGATGCCCTTGACTCCCACAACCAGGGAGCAAGCAAAACCACTCTCACAACAGAGAGTACAATTTAAATAACGAAAGTTATGAAATATGAAAGCAACACTTACAATCACCTATGCCTTGAAGTAGAACTTGAAGGAGAAGTGTGATGTGTGTTGAAGAACTCTCTTGGAAGAGAGGAGAAATCCCTTTCTCTTGGCTGCACCAATTGCCTAGAAGATCAATCGTTGGTTCTAGGTTGGAGAGCAAGAGAGCAAGATTTGGAAATACTTAGGGCTTTGGATTTGAGAGCTTTGATCTTTGGAAATGAAAGCTTGAGAGATTTTGAAATGAATGAGTAACCTTCCAATGAAACAGTAGAAGCTCTATTTATAGCTTGCTCAAATCCACAAAACAGTTTAGGCAAAAACCCAATTGGAATCCGTGAGAAAAATCTCAACGGATATAATATGAACTCGCGACAGTCGACTGTTGAACAATCCACAGTCGACTGTTGCACAGTGAGCAAGGGTAGGTGAGAATTCATAACGGTAACTTACCACGTGGACAGTCGACTGATGAAGCAAAGACAGCCGTCTGTTAAACCAACAGGCGATTGTAACTTCTTCGACAGGCGACTGGCCGAGAGAAGAGTAAGTTAGACAAATACTGGAAATCTCACAAGATACAGATTCAAGTAATACACTCGACTGTTAATCAGAACATGCGACTGTAAAACCTTAAACAGACGACTGTCAAAAGCAAGAGAAATTTCCAGAGAGCCGAGTCAAAGAAATGACTTACAGACAGGCGACTGTTGCAGCATAGACAGTCGACTGATCTAATAGACAGTCGACTCTATATACAACATAAGTCGACTGGCCGTAGAATTCAGATCAAACAGAGTTTGGGCAAGGATAGACAGGCGACTGATTTACAATACACAGTCGACTGTCTCTAGGACAGGCGCCTGTGAATCGTTCAACAGTAGCCTGTGCGAAATAATTAGAGAAGGCCCAAAACAATATTGTAATAGTCTGTGCCTAACAGTTGACTGTTGAACAAAACACAGTCGACTGTTTTTGAGACATGCGACTGTAAACTGTTAAGCAGTCGGCTGTTATAAACAATCCTAGCACAAACAAAAGAGAATTGAATTGGGATCAAAGGACAAAGGTCCAATGATGTCCTATGACAGAATGTAGATGTGTGTGAGTGCTCCATCAAAGTTCTACTTCTAAGCTACATACTAGAAGAGATAAAAGAAAAATTACATTGACGAATAATCTCTTCTTTCCATTGTATGAGCTTGAAGTCTTTACGGAGCTTCAATCATCAATCTACGATCATCCAATTCATGTCATTTGCCTTCAATGACGTATGTGAGTCATCCATTGTTAGTTGATCTTCATAATAAGCTTAGGCAATGGATTAACTGCAAAATATGAGATTAGTCACAAGTATTTATTTTTGCTCATCATTAACACCAAGTAGGGAGAAGTCCAATACTCAACAATCACAACCAAAACACAAACTATTCTTTCTTTTGTGCAAAATCTCCTCCTGGGTCAACCTCCTAGCTGTAACTGGAAGTTCTGAAGCTCCCATCAATTTGCCCTGAGCTGCATTCACCACAGATTTTCCTTGAGGTATGGTTGGGCTAAGGAAAGTCTTGCTTCCCTTTCTTGTTTGCATGAACTTTTCCTCAAAGTTCTTTGCTAAAAATATGGCAGAGCTAAGGTCAGATGGTCTTGCAGCCATCACTTCATATCTAATTTCATCCTTCAACCCACCAATGAATTTATCACGTACATACTCTTTTGGTAATTTCTCCAAAAATCCCATAATATGTTCCATTTTTTAAGGTACTCACGAACAAACCTTGTTTGTTTAAGATTTGAAAAAGATTGGAAAGGTCTCTCCATCTCAGGTAACCCAAAACTGTTGGACGCAACGATCTAGGATCTCTTGGTTTGATGATGACAAACGTGTCGTGATATCTAATGTGTGTGCTGGTGTGTTTCAGGATTGGCGAATCAATATATCTCACTTCATATGGAGGAATTACTAAGTATAAAGCATTTGGGGGAGAGAGAGACTAATGTGCTCAAAGCAAGTGGACTTGGTCCAAAGAGGAAAATGGATGGAGCCCAATTTGAATTACAAATGGATTTGATCCAATCATTTAGATAGACTTGCAACAAACAAAATTTATATTCAAACTTCTAATCAAATCCTCCCAAAATCCCAACTACTTGTTTCAAACCCTAGCCTATCCTATAAATACCAATGTCACCTCCTAGGGTTAAAAGTCAGCGGCAATAAAAAAAAATTAAGAGAGGCCCCCAAAAGTTCATTGCGGCATACAAAAATTCAAGAGGGCAAAGAAAAATACCTAGCATGTAGCATACAACAATAAAAGAAGCCCACGCCCATTATTTAAATCCAGAAGAGGCCAAAACCAAAAATCCCCTCTCAAGCCAAAGCCACAAGCAAAAAGCTCTCGTAATCTTCTTCAATCAAAACCCCACGGCAAGCTATTCCCAAGAGCTCCTCGCATGCACCATCAAGCTCAAAGAGCCTTCATCATCAGCGCATCACATAAAGATCTCGTCGCCGTGATCGCCTAGGGGTCGCCTGAGCGTTCTTGGCCACCGTTCATCGGAGCACTCGGTGATCACGCCGCCGCTGTCCAAGAGCTTGCCACCTTATGGACGTCACAACAGCATCTCGGTGGAAGCGACATCGTCGAAGAGGAGAGCTCGTCGCTGCGACTTCCTCAAAGCCGCCGAGACTGCCACTCTTGTTGCCCCCGACGAGTTGCCGGAGAATGAGGAAACGAGGGCGCTGCCGTCAACGTTGCGCCATCGAAGAAGCAGCTCGTCCTCAAGTCACCGTGAAGATCACCAAGGAGAAGTCGACGTCCACTGCTGCTGCGAAACGGAGAAGAAAAGTTGGAGATTCATCGCTGTCGCCCTAGTCGTCGGAGTTGCCGTCGCCCTCGTGATATCGAGTCGCCGTGACCTGATCGTCGCTATCGCCGTGGAGATAATCGTCGCTTGTTCGAGTCGTCGTCACCACCCTCGAGTTCTTCATCGCCGTCGAGTTGAAGAAAAAGCACGTCGTGCCACCGGAGAGCCATCACCGTCATTGCCAAGGAGAAGCCACCGTCCGTGAGAGCTGTCGCCGCTGCTGCTCTCGTTGAAGATCGTCGCTTGTCGGAGATCGCCTCCTCTCAGAAACATCGCCGAATCTTCCTGCATGCCCTAATACCAAAATCAACGGTGGAGATTGCTTAACGCAAACGAGATCGAACGAAAACTAAGGGCGTTAATTTGTTGCTGACGTGGACGGAGGAACCACGTGAATTCGAAATGAAAATGAATTCGTTTGCCTTGCTGACGTGGAATTGAGGAATTGTTGTGCGCATCGACCGCCTATATTTAAGAATTGAACTGCAATTGCTATGCACACAGACCAGTGTGCCATTTGACATCCAGGAGTCGGATCGAGACACCGTTTGCGTCAGATTGGAGCTGACGCCGTGCTGATTGACAGAGACGCCTATATGGACACGAACTGAGCATTTCTAAACCCTTAACTCTTTTATTTGTGTCTTAGTGTAACGTTCTCTGTCGGGAAAACTTTACCTAATTTTGGGGACTATTTTGGGACTTGTCTGGTTGGGGCTAGACAAGTGGGACCCAGCTAGTTTAGGACTAGCTGGTAGAAAGCATTACTAGGATTGCTAGTGAGAGAAAACACTGTGTGTGGGGTACTGAGAGCCTGGCGAGTGTAGAGACGTAGAGGGTGCTCAGAGCGTGCTCTAACTTGTGGTTTTGTACCTATTGCACTATTCAATACTAGTATCTGCTTTGGGGGCTGGAGTAGGTCGTTGGGACGACCGAACCAGGGTATATCTGTGCGTACTCTGTGATTGTCTATCTTTTACTCTGGTTGTGCTTCTATAACTGCGTGTGTTTGTTCGTGGGTTGCACGAATTATTTTATTAGCCTATTCACCCCCCCTCTAGGCTAGGACCAGATCCAATAAGTGGTATCAGAGCAGGTTTTAGGATCTAGCCTAGGATTGACCATGGATTACATTGATAGTGCTTTTGCTGAGGACCAGTCTGTTTCCCGTCCCCCTAGATTTAATGGATGTGATTATTCAAATTGTAAAAATCAAATGAAAATTTACCTCATTTATGTAGATTACAAGGCTTGGAAAATAATTGAAAAAGGATATAAACTGCCTGTAATTAAAGTAGATAATGTTGAGATTGAAAAACCGAATGACAAATGGGATGATAATGATTGGAAATATTATTCTTTAAATGCTAAAGCTATGAATGCTCTCATTTGTGCACTTGATAAATCTGAATATAATAGAATCTCACATTGTTTAACTGCGCATGAGATATGGCATACTTTAGAGGTGACACACGAGGGAACGTCACAGGTAAAGGAGTCTAGACTATCTCTTTTGAGTGCAGAGTTCGAGGGATTTCACATGCTACCATCAGAGAGCATATCAGAGATGTATGCGAGGTTCACCGACATAGTCTACAAGTCTAGCTCGCTTGGAAAGCCATATGATAGCCTCGATCTAGTGAGGAAGATCCTAAGAGCATTGCCAAGCTCTTTCAGACCAAAGGTCACCGCCATCCAGGAAGCAAAGGTATTGTCTCAATTGAAGGTGGAGGACCTTATTGGTAATTTGATGTCCCATGAGTTGGAACTGCAAAATGTTGAAGCAAGAGAGAAACCTGAGGAGAAAGCCATAAAGACCATTGCTTTGAAATCTAGGGAAGAAGATGAGGATGATGATGAGGC
The DNA here is from genome assembly GCA_030789695.1 of Scilla litardierei. Taxonomy (NCBI): domain Eukaryota; kingdom Viridiplantae; phylum Streptophyta; class Magnoliopsida; order Asparagales; family Asparagaceae; genus Scilla; species Scilla litardierei. The sequence goes on along the minus strand of CM061142.1, from coordinate 217,492,099 downwards.
CATGGCACGGATGGTAAGAAACTTCAGAAAGTTTGTCAGGACCAAGCAAGGAAGAGAAGAAATGGCACATAGGTTTAATCGTTTTAACTTTAATAATTCTTCCAAGCAATATAATGATCAGAAATCTACTGATAGAATGCAATTTTTTAAATGCAGGGGAAGAGGACATCTGATGAAGGATTGCCCAAATGAAACTGCTCAGCTCGCTAAAGGAAAAGGAAAAACAAAGGTATTAACATGAGATATGGATAGCGAAGCTGAAAGCGAGGAGGAACATGAAGCCCATTCTTGCTTGGCTTTGATGGGCATCCAAGATGAGACACCGTCAGGTAGCAAAGCTGAAATTCTTATAATTTGTGAAGAAATGCAAAATCAAATAGTAGATCATGAGTTCACTATTGAATGTCTCCAAAATCAGAACTATGACATGCAAGTTAGAGATGATAAGGTGTTTAAAGAGAATGAAAAACTTAAAATTGAACTTAATGCATGTAGGTCTACTATTGAAATCATGAGAAGGAAAAAGCAAGCTTTGATGAAAATGCTCCTTGTATTTCTTGTTCCTCATTATTAAACCAAAATAGCATGCTTAAACAAGATTTAATGAAGCTCGAAGCAGAAAAAGAATATGAAATAAGAGAGCTTAAGGATAAATTTTGTATGCTAGATAACGATCTTAAAAAGAAAACAATTGAATATGAAAAGAAGGAAAAAGAAAACAAGTTGGCTTTCGTTAGTAAATGCACGATGCTTGTGGAAGAAAATAAACACTTAAAAATCAAAGTCTCTCATCTTGAAGTGGCCATTAAGAAATTCTCTATGGGAAAACAATCGTTGGACACTATTTTAGAGAATCAACTATATGGCAATAATAGAAGAGGACTTGGTTTTGGTCTGAAAAACGTTGAGAAGAAAAAATTCAAGAAATTCCACAATGTACCCTCTATTGCAAAGAACAAATATGCAAAGTGCTTTACTTGTGATAGTGTAGGCCACACGTCATATTATTGTAAATTTAGGAACACAAATATCAAGTTTAAACAAGTGTGGGTTCCTAAAACAATAATGGCTAACACTAGTGGACCTTGTTGGATTCCAAGGTCACACTTAACACCTTTCATGTAGGTGAGGTGGAGATTTGGCGAGGAGCGATAAACTTAGTGTCTCATTCTTTCTAGCTCCTTCGTCAAATAGCGACGAGAAGGTATAATTTTTATCCCTCTTTGCATTTCATTGCATACCTTCATAGATTGTGTTGTGTGCTTGATTTATTTTTTATTTGTGTGCTTGTATGCTTGATTTTTAGTGTTTTATTTCTGAAAAAAAAATAAAAAAAAATTTAAAAAAAAATTTGAGCTTAAAAGAATACCCTTTATGATTTATCTTAAGTGGTATTGTATGAATGTTCAAATCTATCCATTGTAGAAGATAATTTATTATTGTTGTAGCTACATGAACATGTTGTTCTCTTTTTAGTAGCCATGACATGTCTCATAAATTTCGAATTGGACTTCTACACCTACATTTGCACTTTCACGATAATTGACTTTTTAGTGCTTTTGAAGATTCTTTTGAAGAATAATGGAAAGTGAATGTAGGAATGATTAATTTCTGAATTTTCTATGGGATATGAAGTGTTTAGCCATGAATTAAAATTGAGCACAAAAGAATTACAAATGAAAAAAATGAAAATTGCTTTGTATGAAAAATGGATACACTTCAGGGCTAATACACAACCCACGAATATCCAACTTGTGCTACATGGGTAATCATTAGCGTTGAGGTATCGTCAAGCAATGCCACCTCACATTTAAAAGTCTTTTTAGGCTATGCTTTGGGGTTTGGTAACTTGAACTCATCTTTGATGAGGTGGGAAAATTCAATCCTCGCGATACTCATGAAAAATGGAAAATGTGGATTGATTTGGTTGATTGTTCTAAAACTGAATCTCCCTTAGTACTTTATTGTCTATATCACTACACTTACACAAAGGTGGAGAAGTCTTGTTATGAAATCATATGAGCTTGAATTGTCTATTCTTTGGAAAACTTATGCAAATTGCACGCTACATTTAATAATGATTTATTTTTGCATGGAATATTTTTGTGACTTCATTAATCCACTTTTGGTGATTATTAAGGGGGAGAAAGAAAAGATTTGACAGACTTAATGTCGGGTATTATTTGTTGAAGAGTGAGCATGACATACTTGAATAAATGTTGAAGGGGGAGCATGCTTGTAAATTTGTTATAATGTTGTGCATGCTATGTTGTAATTCTTGAATGTCGCATTCCATGATTCGAATTGCATTACATCCTTCAACACACTTCACACACCAATACTTATTGATCAAATCTTTTATGGTTTTGTCATCACCAAAAGGGGGAGATTGTTGGACGCAACGATCTAGGATCTCTTGGTTTGATGATGACAAACGTGTCGTGATATCTAATGTGTGTGCTAGTGTGTGTTAGGATTGGCGAATCAATATATCTCACTTCATATGGAGGAATTACTAAGTATAAAGCATTTGGGAGAGAGAGAGACTGATGTGCTCAAAGCAAGTGGACTTGGTCCAAAGAGGAAAAGGGATGGAGCCCAATTTGAATTACAAATGGATTTGATCCAATCATTTAGATAGACTTGCAACAAACAAAATTTATATTCAAACTTCTAATCAAATCCTCCCAAAATCCCAACTACTTGTTTCAAACCCTAGCCTATCCTATAAATACCAATGTCACCTCCTAGGGTTAAAAGTCAGCGGCAATCAAAAAAATTAAGAGAGGCCTCCAAAATTTCATTGCGGCATACAAAAATTCAAGAGGGCAAAGAAAAATACCTAGCATGTAGCATACAACAATAAAAGAAGCCCACGCCCATTATTTAAATCCAGAAGAGGCCAAAACAAAAAATCCCCTCTCAAGCCAAAGCCACAAGCAAAAAGCTCTCGTAATCTTCTTCAATCAAAACCCCACGGCAAGCTATTCCCAAGAGCTCCTCGCATGCACCATCAAGCTCAAAGAGCCTTCATCATCAGCGCATCACAAGAAGATCTCGTCGCCGTGATCGCCTAGGGGTCGCCTGAGTGTTCTTGGCCACCGTTCATCGGAGCACTCGGTGATCACGCCGCCGCTGTCCAAGAGCTTGCCACCTTATGGACGTCACAACAGCACTCGGTTGAAGCGACACCATCGAAGAGGAGAGCTCGTCGCCGCGAAATCCTCAAAGCCACCGAGACTGCCACTCTTGTTGCCCTCGACGAGTTGCCGGAGAACGAGGAAACGAGGGCGCTGCCGTTAATGTTGCACCATCGAAGAAGCAGCTCGTCCTCAAGTCAGCGTGAAGATCACCAAGGAGAAGTCGACGTCCGCTGCTGCTGCGAAACGGAGAAGAAAAGTTGGAGATTCATCGCTGTCGCCCTAGTCTTCGGAGTTGCCGCCGCCCTCGTGATATCGAGTCGCCGTGGAGATAATCGTCGCTTGTTCGAGTCATAGTCGCCACCCTCGAGTTCTTCATCGTCGTCGAGTTGAAGAGAAGCACGTCGTGCCACTGAAGAGCCATCACCGTCATCGCCAAGGAGAAGCCGCCGTCCATGAGAGCTGTCACCGCGGCTGCTCTTGTTGACGATCGCCGCTTGTCGGAGATCGCCTCCTCTCAGAAACATCGCCGAATCTGCCTGCATGCCCTAATACCAAAATCAACGGCGGAGATTGCTTAAGGCAAACGAGATCGAACGAAAACAAAGGGTGTTAATTTGTTGCTGACGTGGACGGAGGAATCACGTGAATTCGAAATGAAAACGAATTCGATTGCCTTGATGACGTGGAATTGAGGAATTGCTGTGCACATCGACCGCCTATATTTAAGAATTGAACTGCAATTTCTATGCACACAGACCAGTGTGCCATTTGACATCCAGGAGTCGGATCGAGACACCGTTTGCGGCAGATTGGAGCTGACACTGTGCTGATTGACAGAGACGCCTACATGGACTCGAACTGAGCATTTCTAAACCCTTAACTCTTTTATTCGTGTCTTAGTGTAACGTTCTCTGTAGGAGAAACTTTACCTAATTTTGGGGACTATTTTGGGACTTGTCTGGTTGGGGCTAGACAAGTGGGACCCAGCTAGTTTGGGACTAGCTGGTAGAAAGCATTACTAGGATTGATAGTGAAAGGAAACACTATGTGTGGGGTGCTGAGAGCCTGGCGAGTGTAGAGACGTAGAGGGTGCTCTGAGCGTGCTCTAACTTGTGGTTTTGTACCTATTGCACTATTCAATACTAGTATCTGCTTTGGGGGCTGGAGTAGGTCGTTGGGACGACCGAACCAGGGTATATCTGTGCGTACTCTGTGATTGTCTATCTTTTACTCTGGTTGTGCTTCTATAACTGCGTGTGTTTGTTCGTGGGTTGCACGAATTATTTTATTAGCCTATTCATCCCCCTCTAGGCTAGGATCCAGATCCAACAAAAACGAGCTAGCAACTCTTTTTTATAAACTTCCCATACAAAGAAATTCTCCACATTGATTTTTACCCATTCAAATCACTGAAGAGCTTCTTCCTTCATATAAAACCCATATATCTTAACCCAACTACTCTTCTCTGTATTGTAGTAACTAAAAATTTGTAAGGCTTGACTCAGCCATGATATTACATCCTCAGCCCCCTTAAACAAGGGAAACTCAAGCCTCAAACCTTTAGGTTGGAAATCCCTCCCACCATTAAATCTCCTATTATTAGAACCATCTTCCGAGAAAGAGTTGAGGGGATTACCATCCTTGTGACCAGCATCTAGGTTGTTTGCCAGGACAAGGTTCTTGTCTGAACTGCTTCCCTCCAGCCTGCTTATAATACCCACCAGCTGTGCATTGATGTTGTAAAATTGAGTGGAGAGTTGCCCCTTCAGATCAGCAATGTCTGCTCTCATATCCACTTGTTCAACTATTGCACGACCCATCTGATGCTGAATCCGGAAGCTGGGTTCCCGTTGATAATCAGCTGCTAACTCCAGCTTCATGAATCGCTCCTCCCATGGACACGCCTCGAAGACCTCCGCCCGATCTCCCGATCCTTCGCCATGGCCAGAAGGCTACTTTGATACCAATTGTGAGGGGCCTGACTCCTTGAGGGAGTCATCTTCCTTATTGCATCGACCTCCTTTCTTCCCCATAGATCTGATCTACAAAACCAAGACAATTTCACAAAATAGAAGGAAAAAAATAGAGAAAAGCCAGAAAGGAATTTCTATTTGTTTTAGCATCAAAAATCATGATCCACCGTTACAATCCCCTTTTGGCTTTAATACGCTAGGGAGGTTGTTGCTCCCACTTGCGCCAGACAGCATCTTCCAACGGCCATCAAGTAGTGGACGGTCTAGATCAATACTTACCCAATTTGCATCAACGGATCAGATCAGTACCCAAAAGGTGAATCCAACGGTTGGGGTTTAAACTCACTAACGGTTAGATTAAACAATCCCAGCTCATCGCGATTGCTCCCCTCGCGCCTTCCATCAGCTGCTAGCATCCTCACACATCCAGTCGACATTGCAATGCTCTAGTAAAAAATTGGAGTGCGTGTAAGTGAATTGTGATTGGATAGAGTCACTCTGTCGCATGTCAGTTTTAATTGCAATATTTTCCGTCACCCTGCAACCCTGGCTCTCATTAGTTTTTGCGCCAATAGCTGTTTGAATCGATGATTTCATTAAGTTTACACATGCATATGTTTTTGGGTAAATTACAGAAAAATACCCTCACGTTTGGGCCATTTTCACGTAAATACCCTGACTTTCATTTTGTGACAAATTGATACACTGTAATGGAAAATGGGCTAACGGTGTTAAATTGGACCATTTTGCCCATCTCTCTCACGTTTGGGTAAATACCCTCACGTTTGGGCCATTTTTATGTAAATACCCTGAGGTCTCTTCTCTCTCTACCGAATCTCTCTCTCTCTACCGATTCTCTCTCTCTCTATACTGATTCTCTCTCCTCTCTCTCTACAAATTCTCTCTTTCTCTCAATATACCGAATCTCTCTCTCTCTCTCTCTCTCTCTCTCTATCGACTCTCTCTCTCTATGCCGACTCTCTCTCCTCTCTCTCCTCTCTCTCTACAAATTCTCTCTTTCTCTCTATATACCGAATCTCTCTCTACCGATTCTCTCTCTCCCCCAATTCTCTCTCTCTTACCCAACCACCACACCAGAAGCCGGCATCTCGCCTCTCTCTCTCTACCGATTCTATATATATATATATATATATCTCCCTCTACCGATTCTCTCTCTCTCTACTGATTCTCTCTCCTCTCTCTCTCTCTACAGATTATCTCTCTCTCTCTACACTGAATCTCTCTCTACAGATTCTCTTTCTCTCTCTCCCCAATTCTCTCTCTCTCGGGTGGGATGGTGCATGGGGTGGGTGAGTGGGTGAGTGTGCGTTCATGTGTGGGGTGGGTGGGTTGTGTGTGTGGGGTGTGTGTATTGGGGGGCTGGGGTGGGGTGTGTGCGCGTGGGTCGGTGGGTGGTGTGCGTGGGTGTGTGTGCTTGGGGGTGGGTGTGTGCATGGGTGGGTGCGTGGGTGTGCGTGGGGTGGGTGGGGGTGGGTGTGCGTGGGGGGGGGGGGGGGTGGGTGTGTGCGTGGGGGGTGTGTGTGCTTGGGGTGGGGGGGTGTGTATGGGTGTGGGTGTGTTTATGGGTGTGGGTGGGTGGGTGCATGGGGGGTGGCTGGGTTGTGTGCATCGGGGGGGTGTGTGTGCTTGGGGGGGGGGGGGGTGTGTGTGGTTGGAGGGGGTGTGTGTAGGTTGGGTGTGTGCGCGTGGGGTGGGTGGGGTGTGTGTGCTTAAGGGGTGTATGTGTGTGTGTGTGTGCATGGGTGGGTGGGTGTGGGCATTGGGGGTGTGTGTGCGTGGGGTGGGTATGTCATCGTGGGTTGGTGGGTTGTGTGCATGGGGTTTGTGCGCATATGGGGTGTGTGCTTATGGTGAGTGTGTGCCTGGGTTGGGGGTGGGGTTGTGTGGGGGTGGGCGTGTGTGCGTGGGTGTGTGGGTTGTGTGCATGGGGTGGGTGTGCGTGCATGGGTGGGTTGTATGCATGGGGTGTGTGTGCTTGGGGTGGGTGGGTGCATTGGCGTGTGTGACATGTTGAAGTATTGGCTCAATCTGGACACTATAAGGTAGACAATCACACATGCACTAATCCAACCCAATGCACACGTCCACCCAATAAACACACCCACCCCATGCCCACACCCACCCCATGCACCAACACACCCCAATGCACACACCCACACACCCAATGCACACACCCACCCATGCCCACACCCACCCCCCATGCACGCACACACCCACACACAAACCCATGAACCAACCCACCCTGATGCGTGTGCACACACACACCCCATGCACACACACACCCAATGCACACACCCAACCCATGCACACACACACCCATGCCCACACCCACACCCCATGTACGCACACACCCACACACAAACCCATGCATAAACCCACCCCAATGCACACACACACACCCACCACATGCACACACACCCCATGCCCACACCCATCCACCCATGCACACATCCACCCATGCACAGACTCACCCACCCCATGCACACACACACACACACACCATGCACACACACACCCACCCACCCACGCACACACACCCTCCCTATGCACGCACACACACCCACCCCCCATGCACGCACACACCCCAATGCGTGCGCACACACACACCCCACCCACCCACCCCAATGGACACACACACCCAACTCAGGGTATTAACTTATAAAAGGCCCAAACGTATGGGTATTAACTTATAAAAGGAATATTCAGGGGTAAATTTGTCCAAATTTTCTGTCTTTTGGACTGAAAATAAAAAAAGGTATCAACTTAAAAGAGTCGGAAAACGTTTGGGTATATATTTTGATGAAAATAAACCTCAGGGAATTTACGTAAAAATGGCCCAAACGTGAGGGTATTTTTCTGCAATTTACCCTTCAGTTGCTATTTTTACGTAAATACCCGCACGTAAATACCCTTCAGTTGCTATTTTTATGTTTTTTAAGCCAAATGTATTCTTCATGTTTTTTTGGCATTTTGGAAAAATATATATTAAATGAGTGTTTCTGTCTAAAACAACTAGCATATCCTTATTTAAAATCTTGAGCAGAGATACTTGAGTTGCTATTTTTACGTAAATACTCTCACGTTTGGGCCATTTTTACGTAAATACCATGACGTTTATTTTCATCAAAATATATACCCAAACGTTTTCCGACTCTTTTAAATTGATACCCTTTTTTTATTTTCCGTCCAAACGACGGAAATTTGGACAAATTTACCACTGAATGTTCCTTTTATAAGTTAATACCCTCACGTTTGTGCCTTTTATAAGTTAATACCCTGAATTAGGTATGTGTGTCCATTGGGGTGGGTGGGTGCATGGGTGTGTGGTGTGTGCGCGCGCACGCATTGGGGGGGGGGGTGTGTGCGTGCATGGAGAGGGTGTGTGTGCGTGCATGGGGAGGGTGTGTGTGCATGGGTGGGTGGGTGTGTACATGATGTGTGTGCATGGGGTGGGTGAGTCTGTGCATGTGTGGATGTGTGCATGGGTGGGTGGGTGTGGGCATGGGGGGTGTGTGTGTGCATGTGGTGGGTGTGGGTGTGCATTGGGGTGGGTTTATGCATGGGTTTGTGTGTGGGTGTGTGCGTACATGGGGTGTGGGTATGGGCATGGGTGTGTGTGTATGGGGTGGGTGTGTGTGCATGGGGGGTGTGTGTATGCACGCGCATCAGGGTGGGTTGGTGCATGGGGTTGTGTGTGGGTGTGTGCGTGCATGGGGGTGGTGTGTGGGCATGGGTGGGTGTGTGCATTGGGTGCACGTGTGTGCATGTGTGTGTGCATTGGGATGGGTTGGTGCATGGGGGTGGGTGGGTGTATTGGGTGGGCGTGTGCATTGGGGTGGGTTAGTGCATGTGTGATCGTCTACCTTATAGTGCCCAGATTGAGCCAATACTTCAACAGGTCACACACGCCTATGCACCCATCCACCCCAAGCACACACATCCCATGCATACAACCCACCCATGCACGCACACCCACCCCATGCACACAACCCACACACCCACGCACACACGCCCACCCCACACAATCCCACCCCCAACCCAGGCACACACTCACCCTAAGCACACACCTCATATGCGCACAACCCCCATGCACACAACCCACCAACCCACGCTGACATACCCACCCCACGCACACACACACCCCCCAATGCCCACACCCACCTACCCATGCGTGCGCGCGCGCGCGCGCGCACACACACACACCCCACACACCCCATGCGCAGCCACCCACCCTACGCACACACCCTCCAACCACACCCACCCACCCCCATGCACACACACACACACCCCATGCACACAACCCACCCACCCCCCGTACACCCACCCACCCACACCCCTAAACACACCCACACACCCATGCACACACACCCCCACCCCAAGCACACACACACACACACCCCACGCACACGCACACCCACCCCACACACACCCACCCACACACACACCCGCCCCCACCCACCCCACGCCCACCCACCCACCCACCCATGCACACACCCACCCCCAAGCACACGCACCCAAGCACACAACCCACCCACCCACGTCCACACACCCCATGTACACACCCCCCAGCCCCCCCAATGCACACACCCCACACACACAACCCACCCACCCCACACATGAACGCACACTCACCCACTCACCCACCCCATGCACCATCCCACCAGAGAGAGAGAGAGAGAGAGAGAGAGAGAGAGAGAGAATTGGGGGGAAGAGAAAGAGAATCTGTAGAGAGAGAGAGAGAGGAGAGAGAATCAGTAGAGAGAGATATAGAGAGAGAGAGAGAGAGAGAGAGAATCGGTAGAGAGAGAGAGAGAGAGAGAGAGAGAGAGAGAGAGAGAGAGAGAGAGAGAGAGAGAGAGAGAGAGAGAGAGAGAGAGAGAGAGAGAGAATTAGGGGAGAGAGAAAATCAGTAGAGAGAGATTTTGTATATAGAGAGAAAGAGAGAGAATTTGTAGAGAGAGAGGAGAGAGAATCAGTAGAGAGAGAGAGAGAGAGGTAGAGAGAGAGAGAAGAGACCTCAGGATATTTACATAAAAATGGCCCAAACGTGAGGGTATTTACCCGAACATGAGAGAGAGGGGCAAAATGGTCCAATTTAACACCGTTAGCCCATTTTCTGTTACAGTGTATCAATTTGTCACAAAATGAACCTGAGGGTATTTACGTAAAAATGGCCCAAACGTGAGGGTATTTTTATGCAATTTACCGTAATAAAAATGAGATAATCGGTAAATGGGTGTCATTGGAAAAATGAAGAGATGGATATATGATTAAATATTATTGGACTCGATATTAGAAAAATGGTTTTTTTTCCTTTTCGATCAAATTGGGTTTCATAATTGTTTTAAACAATATACATGAACCTTTATATGCATTTGTACTGACATGCACAAGTTAGCTACTGATCCCATGTAGTTCAAGGAGATCATGAAGAGGGAGGCGAACCGTGGTGCAACTGGGCTATCCACTAACCATTTAGCAACTCAATTTGTTGCTAAATGGTTAAACAGAACATGTGCCAATTTTTGGCTAGCAGCTTTGATTCAACCAATCACATGGTTAAATTGATTTATACTGAAGATCCCATCTACAATCAGTAGCTTATAAGTTACTTGGGCCTCAATGTTTTTTTGAATTCAAATTGTCAATGTATATATCTTTATAACTAAGCTTAATGCAATCCCTTTTAATTGAATCCTTGGTTAATAGACAATCATGGATGTTATTGTTGTGGGTCTTTTGTACTATCAATGTACTGGTAGGAAGTTGCAGTCGACTGCTTATATGTCATCAAAAAAATATCCAAGTCAACAACTATACTTTTAAACATGTTGTTGAGCTTTCTAAGTATATTAAGAAATAAAAGATTGATTTATTCTCTTTGTATTGAGATCTAGAATTCAAGTTGGAGATCACATGTCACTGAAAATTTTCTTTTAAGGTGCTTTAAATTCACTATTTTATCACCTCAAATACAATATCTTAAATGCATATAAAAAAATCATAAGCTCTTAACAAATCTTTTATTAAAAAAAGAGAGAGGGAGAAAGACAACTCAAAGGATACGAGGTTACATTGGGATAAGGAATCTCATATAAGGAAGAAAGCGCTCTTTGAAGGGACATGATAGTGCATGTTCATCTTATACCTATAGGTTAGACCTATTACTTGCTTCGATTATCGCCTTCCTTATAGTTCAAAAATCACATCGCATTGTGTGGACATGATGATTTGAATCACAATTGCAAAGTAATAGCAAAGATAAAAAAGGTGTCCGAAATCTAAAATCTCAATTAATGGAAGAGAACTCTTTTCATACTAGCCCAAGTCTCTCACAACACAAAGTAGAAGATGCGTATCAAAAGATAGATGGACAAAAAAGGGATCTTATATTAATAGAATTTTAACAAAACATACTACATATAACGTTGGAGGGTAGGGAGTTTGCACAACTAGGGGATAGTTGATAAAAAATCTAAGAGGATGATGATTGAAGCTTGTAGCTTTATGCAAGTGACTTGATGTTGGCGGTTTGATGCTATTGGGGGAGGATTTGGGGGGAGGGGTTTATATAGGTAACAATGGGATGGCTTGGATCAAAAGGTGTCTCTTTGGAACATGTGTGTAATAAATTACCTTAAAACATTAAAGTTTGGTTAAATTTCAAAAAACCTCCTGAGCTTTAACACGTATTGTAGAAACACCCTTGAACTTTTATTATGCTCTAATCCCCCTTGAACCTTTGATTTTTCGAATAAACCACAAAGGGTCCCTAGCGGTGTTAAATATTTAAAAATGTATAAACAATAAATAAAAAACAATATTTTATTATCTAGATAGTGATATTTTTAAAAAGAATAATATCCCAAAAAAGTTATTTTAAAAAAGAATTAATATTTAAAAAGTATTTAACATGGAAATAAGAACAATCTCATAAAGAAAATATTTAAAAACTATTTGTTTCAAAAAGTACACTAACACTATCAAGGGTCATTTGGGAGTTATAGCTAAAGTAGAAGGGGTTTAGAACACACAAAAAAACTAGTTCAATGGGGTTTCCTTCTAAATGCTTTAAAGTTCACAGGTTTTCTAAAAATTTAGCCTAAATGTTATTTGGTCAAAACAAAGCAATAATGGAGGAAGTTGGAAGGTCAAGGATGATATCACCCAAGTATTATGTAAGCTCCCAAGAAAAATAAAACAAATGCATCACCCCCTCACCGCATCCCTCATGGGGGTGGTAGTAAACAGTATGTTGAAATCAACATCGGATAAAACCATGCAATACAAACTCTATATCTCCCCTGAATAGTATGTTGAAGTCTGGCATGGAATTCACATGCTTCAAGATTTCACTTACTACTTCAAGATTTGGCTTTTCATGGATATTGCATATACATGCTTACAACTCCAGCACCAAAAATAATGTTTTGGCTATGTGTTTGACTGTGTGATAGTAATGTGAAATAAGGCTACCAACAAGAGCACAATATGGTCAAGGATCTGGAAGAAGACTCTCCCCTTCCCGTCTAATCTTTATATTCATGTCCACTGGGGTTGAACAATTCTTACTCTCCTTCAGGGAAAACCTTTTGATGATCTTCTTTGCATAACCTTATTTAAAGAAAAGAGTCACATCTTTCACAATTTCCACCTTCGAGCCTAGAAAAGATGAAGCTTGCACAAGGTCTTCATTTCAAAATAAATTGAAAGTTTGGCCCAATCCATCATTATTTCCAGCAACAATTTTGTCATCCACATAAAGCAAAACAACGACATAAAGGGTGCTTTGCTTCTTCATAAACAAACTCAGATCAGAATTTGAAACCAAATAACCACAAAAATGCAAATGTTCAGAGATCTTACCATACCAAGCTCAATGAACTTGCTTTAGGTCGTAAAGAGCCTTCTTAAATTTGCACACATAATCAAGATGAGAGTTGGAGATGTACCCTAATGGTTGCTCCATATAGACGTCTTATTAATCTCACCATAAAGGAACACATTCATAACATTAAGATGCCAAAAATTCCAATCATGCCAAGCCATCAATGAGATGACAACTTAAACTGAATTCATATTTGCTATTAGACTGAAGCTTTCCACACAGTCCTGTCTTAAGTTTTGAGAGAACCACCAGCAGCAAAACAAGCTTTGTATCACTTAACATTCACATCAGCCTTCCTCTTCAACTTGTAGATCCATTTGCCATAGCTACACATTCTAGCTTTAAAACGAATTCCCAAATCTCATTCATCATAAGAACTTTTATCTCCTCATCCACATCATTGTCCTAATACTTGTTACCTTTGGCTTCACTAAAATAAGACAGATCATAATCATCAAATACACCAACAAGGAAACACATAGTAATACTCATCAAATTTCCATTTTGATACCGAGCATGCTTCATAATTCTTCTTATCTATCTTTGCAATAGTTGAGCACTCTACACCATATTTTGTTGAATCACCTGCTTGTGAAAGTTGGCTCGATTGAGGCACCGAAGAAGTGTTGGAGATGTGCAGACGAGCTATCTTGTGCAGAGCTAGCTCGCCTGTGCTTAGATCCTGCCAATCTGAATCTACACAAGTTTGATATGGGGATGCCGAGCTAATGGACTTCTATAGTACATGGATTCTCGGTTCGGAGGATTGGTGACTCATAAATCGGCAACTCTAAAAATCGACCTTCAGATAGCTTGGCATGGCACCTCGTTAGCTTGGCCTTCTGCAAGGAGTTTGACAGCACAGATGGGCCCATCATAGGATACGATATCCTATCCAAAGTAGAGTTGTGATTTGATTAGGATTCCATTTGAGTCGGAGTTCTAATCAAATAAGAATTCCTCTTCTATTAGAACACCTATTGTGCCCTAGGGCTATATAAGGTGTGTTTAGGCGAGGGTTTCAAGAGAGAAACACATTGCAAGAACTTTGAGCTGCCATTGTTGAGAGCTAACTTTGAGAGATTGTTTTGAGAACTTTTGGAGAGATCTTGTGTGCTTTTTCCTAATTGTTGGAGGTTGAAGATTTTTATTTATTCCTTCCTTTCGTAATAAAGCTCATTGGTGTTCCATTGGCCAACCGACAGCCTAAAGTTACAATCTTCATAGTGCTCCATTTGATTGTTGCTTATCCTCATCTCCGATCGTCCGACGGTCCTAGTATTCTGCTGACGCACAACAAACTGGTATTGTAGCCTGCTGTTTTGAAGATCAACATAGGAGGCGAAGATGAACAACAATGGTGATGACAGTTCTTCAAAGGCATTGACTTCAGAGAGCATGCTCCAACAGCTCAAACTATCGTGTCCAACTCGAAGTTAAAAATTGTGAAGTTTGATGGAAAATCAACTTCGGTATGTGGAGAAGCAAGGTCTTGGATGTGTTGAACCAACTTGGTCAAGATATCGCATTAGACGAGAAGCCGACGAATATGTCGAATTTGGAGTGGAGAACTCTGAATTGAAATGCATGTGGTATGTTTCGACTGTATTTGACGAATGAGAAGAAATATCCTTTCACGGAGGAGACAAATGCAAGGAAGTTTTGGAAGGAGCTCAGCGACGGGTACATGAAGAAGAACATCCAAAGCTGACTATATTCAAAGAAGAAGCCTTTTGGTTTGAAGCTTGAGGAGGGTGTTTCTATTGAGGAATATCTCGACTATTACAACAAGCTTCTAACTGACCCGAGGAACGTCAATGCTAAGATCAATGATGAAGACAAAGCAATGATTCTTCTTAATTCTATACCCATTGATTATGAGTACTTGATGTCAGTTCTTACTTACCATAAGGACTCGATCACGTTCGAAGAAGTGTCCAATGCTTCAGGAATAATGACGAGGACATGAAAAGTCGAGCTAACGATGCTCTTACCATGGTAAGAGGTCAGAGTAATGAGAAGGGTAGAGATCGGAAAGGGTATTTTCGATCCAAGTCTAGGGACAAGAGTAGAGGCCCTCTTCATAAGGACTTGTCAAAGGACCAATGTGCTTTCTGCAAAGAAAGATGACATTGGGTCAGAGATTTTTCAAAGGCAAAGAAGAAGCACGATGCGACAACCAACGTTGTCAAAGCCGTTAAGGTTGAAGAGTAGGTATTGGGCGGTGCTTCGACTCAGGATGCTTCTTTCATATGACACCACATAGAGAGCACTTTACGACCTTCCAAGAAGGAGGTGGTAAGAGTACAGTCCTATTTGACGATTATCGAACTTGCAGCACTGCAAGCATCAGAACAGTTTAGATGAAGATGGGCGACATTGTAACATCGATGAGGTACACTATGTTCCCGACTTAAAGCGTAACCTCATATCGCTGTGTTCACTTGAAGCCAAGGGTTTTCGAGTGTGTTGGGAGATGGGTATGCCCTCGAGGCAATTTATCTCTGTGTATGTGTACAAACATCTTGTTTGAAATAACAGTCAGCTATTTGGTAAGAATTTACCTAAGCTAATAATAATGTGGTCTACATAAGAACTAGGGCAAAGTTTGTTGGATCCTGTGGATGGCAAACAACACTAGAAGGGGGGTTGAATAGTGTTGTGCAAATAGTAAACTTTTTCGATTGTTAATAAACGTCCTTCTAATGTTGCCTAAGAAACCAAGTAGAGCGATCTATGCTTGGTTCTTAATCAACAAAATAATCTTAAAATACACAGAGTAATTTCACAGCAGGTAGTCGACTCCCTATGAACAGTAGTTGACTCCCAGAATATTTATAAGCACAAATAAGATTCCAAGAAATACAAATATTATATTCACAGCGGATAAAAGTAAGTTGATTTTTGCAATAGATGAATAACAATTAGCGAATAATAAAGTAAGAGCAAAGATAAACAAACGCAGATAAGCAATCACAGACACAAGGATTTTTATCCTGGTTCCCCATAACACTTGGGTACGTCCAGTCCCCGACCAATCCGGTACGAGATTTTTCACTATCTGCCTTGGCAAATACAAGTACTTAACTCCACTCGTTAGGATTTCCAACGACCTAGTCTTGACCTGGATTTCCAACTGGCAACACCTAGACTTGTCTAGTGTTCCAACAACAACACAATAAAAATGATATCCAATTCACCACAATAAATTGGTGGAGATTGGTTTTACACCCAGATTCTATAGCCAAACAATGATAGACAAAATTGTGTGTAGTGGCGTGATAGAATGAGATTCTAGATCACACAAAGATACGAATGAATTCTTTGTGATCTAGATCTAATGTTTTTCAAAAATCCTTTAAACGAAAATTAAGAGAAAAGTAATACGGATTTGAAAAACAGTTAGCCAATAAAACGAGAATATGATCTTTAAAGATAATAACAGAATTTTGCAAGATCACAAATATAATAGAAATGGCTAAAGAAAGAATGAGAGCTGAGAACTTTTAGAGCGTTTGCACGAGAGTTTTTGAATTCGATAAAATATTTTGTTTTTCAATAAGAATGGTCCTCTATTTATAGGACAAAACTGAAAATTTGAATTTCAAAAATACTTTGACTTTTGACCTAAAAATCATGGAGAAAATCGCTCAACGATATTTCAAAATTCAAGTCAAAAATGTCAAACTTTGACAGCTGGTAGTCGACTCCCTAGGAGTGGTAGTCGACTCCCAGTGTGTTTCAGGAAATCTTGATTCTCAGCTGGTAGTCGACTCCCTACCTTTGGTAGTCGACTCCCAGAGGAGTTTTTTCTGCGACACAGCTAGTCAGACAGGTAGCTAACTCCAGGGTGTGTGGAGTTTCACTACGGAATTTATAAGATGACTAGGGAAAGCTCTCAAAATCATTTTGAAGACGTTTTAAGAGATATTTAAAATCATTTTAAAATCATTTGTGTGTGTGCTTGTCTATATGATTTGGCTTTAATAATACCCTAAAAAGAGACAACACACTCACTATAGACTTAGGACACGTCTTCAGAAGCTTGATCAATTTGATGAAGTAGATGTGAGCTTCTCTTGAGCTTCTTGTTCTATTTGAGCTTTGAACTTCATTATTTGATCTTAGCCCCGTTCGTCCTTGTCTTTGAGCGTAGATTGTGCTTCTTTGAGTATGAATAAAACTTCTCATTTGTCACACATCCTGCACACTTAATTGTAGTGTAGTTAATACACTAATCTTCATTTGGTGTGCTCATTAACAAAATCACTTGGGGTGGAATTCAATTTCCATCACTCTCCCCCTTTTTGATGATGACACCCAAATGAAAAAATGAAGTAAGTTTGATTTTTGAAAGAACATGAAAGTATACTTACTCCCCCTGCTTTGATGCGGTTCTCCCCCTGCATCGAAGCTGTTAGCAAAACAATACAATACATATGATTTCATTTTTGCATTTCAGATTTTTCTCCCCCTTGTCATCAACAAAAAAATGACAAAGTACTGTAATGCCCTGCTAAGCTACTGCACAAGTACTAGAGAGGGGTGAATAGTACTTTAAAATAATTAAGAAGATAATTCCTAATTATCTTGCAAACTCTACCAAACAATGCGGAAATGCGGAAATGTAAATGTTAGACAACAAAGAAACAATCGCAAACAAGCAATATTACTGGGTTCGGATCCACCCAAGTCTCCCCGACTTGTTTCCGGTGATCCTACGTCCCAACCACCCGGATCCCCTCCGGATACTTGAGTTAGAAACCTTAACTCAAGATTTGCACTATGAAATACTTGTGAAGAACCTTCACAAAGTCAAATCATACAAAAAGGAAATTGTGACTCCCACAACCCGGGTTCACAAACAAAACTCTCACAACCGAGAGTGAATCACTTACAATAACATTGTAAATTGAAATAGAAATTCTTACCGACAAAATCCTATGCCTTGAGTATAACTTACGATTTAGGGCAAAACGGATTTTGGGGAAGATGAAGAGGCACCAAACCCTAGCTCCAAGTAGATGACCAGCAATGGAGAGCTATGAAGTTATTGGTGACCTAGAATCAAGCACTTGGCTTGGAAGGCTCACAATCAATGAATCTCTCTTTTGAAATAAGAGTGAGGGAGAGATTCTTGAAAGGAAATGAATGAGCTTTAATGAGATTGAATGCTTTCTCTTTGATCTCTAAACTTCTCTTAAAATCAGCCTTGAGTGCAATGAATGCGGCACACCAAGTATATATAGGTTAGAGGAAAGAGAGAGAGAAAAACGTTTCAATTAAAGCTCCAACGGCTCTATTCTGAACCAAACTAGTCGGTCAAAGAACAACCACCGACCGACTAGTTCATCAACTAGTCGGTCGGTCAAACAGCATGAACCGACTAAGTGGTGAACAGGGAATAGGTCGAAGTTCAGACTAATAGAACTAGTCGGTCAAAGAACACTTACTAACCGACTAGTTTCACAACTAGTCGGTCGGTGAGTGAACTTAGACCGACTAAGAGATAAAACAAATAGTCTGAGTACAAATTGATTTAGTCGGTCCAAGAATAAATGTTGACCAACTAGTTCATCAACTAGTCGGTCGCCAAATGTGCATAGACAGACTAACGATAAACAGTAACTTGGCATGTACAGGGAAAGCTCAACTAGTCGGTCTAAGAAGCATCACTGACCGACTAGTTCACAAACTAGTCGATCGGTGAGTCAACGTAGACCGACTAACTGTAAACAGTAAAGAGCTTAGAATTGAAAAGGCAAACTAGTCGGTCCAAGAAGCTTTGTCGACCGACTAGATCACCATCTAGTCGGTTGGTTCTTCTTCGTGAACCAACTAACATGCACAAGAAGTCGCGAAACGAAGCGCGAAGCTTCGGGAAAGTTCGTATGGACTTCTACTAAGATCCTATGTCTAAGATAGGAGCGTTATGAAGATTAAAACGTAAGACCTACTCAAGGCTTAACATTCTACGGAACGAAGCTAAAAGACTATAAATAAAACTTGACGAACCGTCTTCGAAAGCTTCGATCCGAATCTTCATGACTTCTAAAATGGTCCAAAAGCTTCAACAAAGCTTTAGGCATACGATCACACGCTTTGAGAAGTCCTGAGACGTCGCTTTGGATGTTCATATGAATTTGGCGACGATCTCCATAACTGCGCTCACAAAGAGTTAGTTCACGATATATTTATGTTTGTTCATCATCCAAAACCAAATCCGGGGAGTCCAATATCCAACATTCTCCCCCTTTTTGGTGACGACAAACCAACATAAATAATAATAAAAAATAATGATTCAAATGAAATTTACTTACTCCCCCTGCATTGATGACACGTTAATTCCAAAGTGAATAATAATGATACGCATCAAGCAGACGAGTAAAGTATATAAAATGAGAATCGATTATTGAAATATCGAATTTGAAAATCCATTTATATATCTTAACTCCCCCTGAATCTAACACATCAAATTAGATTCGTGGAAAAATGCTCTAAATTATCATTTAGCACATCGTCATTATTATATCTCTCCCCCTTTGGCATTAGCAAAAAGAGAGGGAGGAGATCAACGACAACAACAATGGCTTCAAATAGAAGCACGTGAGTCGTAGAATACGACCACGGTCCAAATGACACCAAAGGAAAATACGAATTAAATCAAAGCGTGTCAATGAGACCAAAGTCGAAAATCGAAAATTAAAAATCATCAAAACTCAAAATTAATTTTACGAATTGAGTTATAGAATATACTCTCTAATAGCAACATTCTTGGTTAATTTAGTGCATGGAAAACAATTCTATGTTTTCATAAAATGAATTCTATTTAACCAAGTATTATCGTCGAGTGACAAAATCAAACATCAGAGACATATAGAATATAAAATGTGCACAACAGAATGAGATGTCAACATCGATGTATATATATATCTATATTACAATTGAGGGATGTTTTTGAATTTTTGTCCCATGTGGCAATGTCACATCGCCACATGGGACACCCTTTTAAACCCAAAACCCAAAAAACACAAAACTCCACCCAACCCCCAAAACACACACCCAAACACAAACACCCAAAATCACACCCCAAGCAAAAAAACCAAAAACCCCATGACACTACACACACTCAACCCCATCATTCTCATTTTCACCCGTTTTTGCACTCATCGAAACACCCGTCCAAAAAAATTGAAACAAAAAAAACACAGTAAATGTGCTTTTAAAGAGGCGGGCTGAGCTTTTTGAGCGTCCGTTTCAATTAACCCCTCAAGCAGAGGTCTGAATCCATCCGCGCCGAATGCGCCTGCTAAATTTTTATACGCTAATTTGGTGTTCTGCGCCAAAGGCGACCGCACCGAATTTATTGTTCCTCGCCAAAGGCAGCCGTGCCTCTAAATTTTTTTACACTAATTTGTTGGTGGTTATTTTTGCTCGCCAAAGGCAGCCGTGCCAAAGGCGGCCATGTTCGTTGGTGGTTATTTTTGCTCTGTGCACCAAGTGCACGGGCAATTTCTAGTATATATATAAATATGAACCATGAGTACATCAAAAATATACATCACCTGACATACATAAAAGCGATCCAATGGTCGGGGCACAAAATACAACATCATATATCTCACAAGACAGCATATATGGAAGTATCTCAAAACATACCGACATCCATCCAAAGTACATCAAAATACATGAAGATACATCAAAATATCAAAATACAGAACCACACTATATCCTACCCAAACTCTCTCTCACTAGATCTATCATCCAAGGTGCATCGGGAGAGTCCTCCAAAGAAGCTCAGGAGGAAGCTGGAGGATCTGCAGCAGCAGCAGGCTCTGCAGGAGTGGAGGTGGTCACCGGATCAGCTGAAGTGTCCACGGGAGCGACGGTAGTGGCCTCGGGAGCACCAGTCGTAGTATCCACCGCAGGAACGGTGGCAACAGGAGTACTCTCGGGGTCACCGACAGAAGAGGCAACAGCAGCACCAGAAGTGCCCTCAGGGGCACGAGTAGAAACACGAACAAGCTCCTCAATCTCCTCCTCATCCAACTCCTCCTCGTCAGAGACTGACGGAGGGATCTTAATGCCCAAACGAGAGGCGATACGAGCAAGTATCTCCTTAGTACGAGCATATCGAGACTCCATACGTCTCACTGAACGTGCGAGCTCGTCAAGAGTGGTAGAGGAAGCTGGAGCAGCTGAGGCTGAAGCAGACACTGAAGCAGAGGGGGTCGTCCTCTGAACGTGACGGAGCACCATAAGAGACTTCTTGACAGCCGTCGCATTCAGAGAGGGACCGAGAGGACGCTCATCATCAGGTGGCAAAGGGACACAGAAGTGACGAAACACGAGTGTCAGAAGGCACAGATATGGGATATGAGCAGACTTCGTGGACTTACGGATACACTCGAAAGAATCCATCTTATCGAGTATGATCCGAGCCCAGCTAATCTCGCTCCCCATGAAGATGGCATATATCAACTTCAGGAATGGCTGGGAAGGCAAAGAAGAGGAGCCGTACTTAGGAAGTAAGCACGACTTCAAAATCAAGTTTAGGACCTAGCCTTTAGGCTTGAAAGACTTCGAGGGGACGCCAATCATGGCAGGAGGAAGAAAACGATCGACTAGAAATGAATTAAGTCGAATAGAATGATTTTAAGTCGGTCGGAAGTCGAAAAGACCAAGCAGTCCCCGTCACAATTAGTCGGTCACAGTTCAAGCACTGACCGACTAGATCACGATATAGTCGGTCTGTCACGCCCCGCTTCCCAAAATGGACGGAAGCGAAACGTGACGAGGCCCGCTTAGGCCAGAGCTTGAGAAGCTCGGACCCAATAAGCGTCTGTAGAGGTACCATTTTAAAAGATTTTCAGGTTCTTGCATTAATATAGTTCGAAACAACAGAAAGTACAGAAAAGAAGTTGCATTCATTAAATTAGAGATATAATATCCAATAAGTACAAAGTCTAAAAGAAGCCTAAGTGGCAACAAACTATCTAAAAGCAAACTAAAAGTAGTAACATCTGAAAGTGACGACTAAAAAGACCTCAAGGTCTGGTCCTCATCGGGCACGAACTCTGGATCAACGTCCTCGGCTCCTCGTACTCCAGTGAGTCTGCCTCGTCCACGAACTCTGGCTGAGCACCTGACGTACAACACCCAAGAGAAAGGAACTGTACGTCAGGTAAAGTCTATAAGAAGGGTTAGACTTTACTGCAAGTGTACCGAACTTTAAACAACGGTTTACTGGTTGATTAGCATGCTGAGGTTCTATTACACAACAGTTTACTGGTTGATTAGCATGCTGGGGTTATAACTGAGTAACAAACGGAAGTAACGTAGCAGGAAAGTAAAGCACAACAAGTAGTAGTCGTAGCGTGTGCTACCAACTACGGGACTAACCTACAGGTGTCAAGACAAGTCGGGACGTGACAAAAACAAGGCAAGACAAGACAAGTGAGACACGAAAGGGTTCACGCATTACGATTCGAGGGGGATCAGACCCTCTTGCCGTGCGCATGCTCAACCCAAACCCAAACCCTAAGGAAGACAAGACAAGACAAGACACCAGTACAAGGGATCACTCGCTCTAGCTTGGCGAGTGCCCTATTGTCCGCAGGCTGAGAATCAGTACAAGGGATCACTCTCTCTAGCTTGGAGAGTGCCCTATTGCCCTCGGGCTGTGTATCAGTACAAGGGATCACTCTCTCTAACTTGGAGAGTGCCCTATTGCCCGCAGGCTGTGAAACAGTACAAGGGATCACTCGGAGAGTGCCCTATTGCCCAGCGGGCTGTGCAAGACGGGACGGGACGTGACAAGACAGGAAGGGTTATTCTAGGGTGTCCACACACACGCACACACATGATAGCCCTACCGCATCAAAAGTTGTTGTTGTCAGGCTCAGACTTCGTCGTCAAGTCTGAGCCGTCAGGAGTCGTCCCGGACGCTATCATTTCACGTCCGGTTCTATTTGTTCACAGTTAACAATTCTAACCAACTAGGGCCTAAGCACGGCCAAAAGTGCAAGTGGATACACTTGCCTGCGATGGCGAGTGTGTCGTCCTCTCAAAGCGTCTCGTCCAAGCGTCTCGTCCGCGGAAGTCCGTCTGAAACAGTGCCGTGGTAACGGTGTCAGGTCTCGTTTTCACTAATTCCTATTAGGGTTTGTTTCTAGGTTATCGGGACTATCCTATTCATCAAGAGTCACATTTTTGATGTTTCAGCCTAATCGACGATCTATCCTATATGCACAGTAAAAAAAGTCCGTTCGTCGATATTCTACAGAGACATCATTTTACTGGCGTGGAAAAGTAAATTTAATAATAGTTGTCCAACTTTTAGTTAGGGTTTGATTAGCTACAGTGTGGGTTTCTACAAGTTAGGGGACTGACCTGAAATAACGATCGAGCGGGATCTGACGTCGGGTTCGAACGACGATGTATCGGCGTTGTCTGCAATTCCTCGACCGCGGTTGGCGTAGCGAGACGGGTACGGACAGTGAGTGGGAGGCGTCAGTATCTCTGAACAGGTATGATATCAAACAGGAGATAACTAATTAACTTCTGTAATGACTAATTAACCTATACCAAACTATATAAAATATATTGTTAATATTTCAGACTTACACATTAACATATACAGCCTAACATATGCTATGAATAAAGAACTAAGATCTTGTAAGCTGACCTATAATAACATATATATATATATATATATATATATATATATATATATATATATTCCTGACAATTTTAAGCATGGTGTGCAGTAACTAACAAGTTTTCTTGATAAAATATATACATACATCTACCCTCCCAGTACCGACCATATGCAAACAAAATAGCACTCCTTCCATTAAAACCAAACAGTATATTGAACTCCAACATGATCCATCTCATCTTAACATTTAACACCCAAACATCAACCAATTTTTAACATCATCAACTAACAGTTCATCAACAACAATGCTAACTTTAGTAATAGAAAGGCATGTTGTAGGTCATATCTAGCATGAGATTAATAACACCAACTAATTCTGATATCAACCCCAAACAAAACAAACCTAAGATGATCTAATCAACATCATTTTATTAAAGATTAACAGATTCAAACCCTAGCCATAATAGAAACAAGCCAATCCTTAACCACTTACCTTGGTTGCAGGCGAAGGAGCGAGGAAGGATGGCTGAGGGGCTGACCACGGTGACAGGGGGGTCGGAGGGGCAACTGCACGCGGCGACGGCGGCGGCTGCCGCAGCAGCAGCTGCTGCGAATTTCTGAGGGAAAACGGCGGCCTCCGGCGGTGCCCATGGCTCAGGGGATAGAGGGAAGTCGGAGGATGAGATCGGTTTGGCCGGCGACGGCAGCGGCTTCCGCGTGGGTCTGGGAAGAAGGGGAAGTCGGGATGTTTTGGGGTTTGCGTGAAAACCCTTAGGGCCGGCGGCAGCAGCATGTGAATTGGTTTCAGCTGTGAAAGATTAGAATAGGGTTTGTTATTTAATGGTCAGCGTATTATAAGGTGTTATATTATTATAAAATTTATCAGGGGAAAGGAAACAAGAGAACTTAGGGTTAACCAATCATTGGGTTGAGCAAAAAGTGATAGTAGGTCAAACGAAGCCCAAAAATTATAAATTAAATACTGGGGTGACCGGGACGACGAGAGAAAGAAAACCAAGAAGTCGGATCACAATTTCGATGACGAGGCACGAAATTAAAAATAGAAACGTCTCACGCCAAAAGTGAAAATCGTGACGTCTCTCCAAATAAAATCAAACCGTGGGTGAACGACCCGAGAAATGTCGTTCCAAATTAGTGCCACAATTTAATACTCTCTGAGAAGAACACAACGACATATCACACCAAAGTATTCAAAAACAAACAAAGTTTAAAATAAATACGTGCACGGCCGAAAGCACGTGCACGAAGAGAGTACGATTGAAAACAGACCGTTACATTCTACCCACCTTAGAAATGATTCCGCCCTCGGAATCACCAATAATAATAATAATAATATCTATAAACACTTAAGCCTATAACTCCCATCTTCCACACAATATTCTCTAATCATATAACTTCAGCATCGTTCCTCAAATAATCCATCATAACTCGTCTTTTCACTGGATAATGCCACGACTAAACTCACATCTTAACACTTAACTATAGACCCATCACTGCTGTTCAAATTTCGAATTCCAAGTTCTCATAAAAGATCAGTAATCATCTTCTCATACCATACCACTCCACTAAACATCATTGCTCAATAACATCTTTAAATTTTCTCGATCTCTTCCCAATATTAATCAATCGCTAAAATGATGTTCTAGCCAATCACCAATCTAAGACAAAAACTTTGTCTATCTTATAATACCTTTCCCAAATCAACAATCGCCTTGTCCTCCATACATGCTTCGTCATATCCTCCCATAAATTTATCCGTCGAATAATTTGAACTGTCAAAATCACCTCTTATCCTACTCACTATAACTACTCCCAACCAATATTAAGTCCGACTACCTAACCATCCATTTATCTCAACGCGTCGCACCATTCTCAAAGCCTTCTCACGTCGACTCGACAACCAAGTCTTGATGCTTACAATGTTTTACTCAATCTCATGATCACCCTAACACTTACCATACTCTATAGCCATCCCTACCTACCATTCGTCTAAGCCTCAAATCTGATAAATCCTCATCTTCACTCATATAATCTCATTCAAACAGAATTCTCCGTTGAGTCCGCCACACTTCGGTTTTATAAATAAGTCTTGGACAGCCCATTCTTTTCATCCGAAGAAATCTAATCCAATATCCTTGTGTTACAAAATCAATTAATCATTGCTATGTCATATTTCACCTCACTCTAAGCCTACCCGCAAACATAATCCTATAGCAATAACAACCAATGCTAATAATATAACAATAATGAAAATAACACTTCAAAGAGGGAAGAAGAGGAAAGAAATTTTAAAGCCAAAGACATATTTTGAAAATGACATGTGGGAAAACGTGTGGGGTTGTGGTAATGGATGAGGAAGGATAATTGATTTGTGATCTTGTGAGTTAATTTCAAAAACTTTAAAGGGTTGGTTTAAAAGAAAACAAAGTTTTGATACAATCACATGCAGTCAAAGATAAGCTATTCTATATTCGCGAAAAACTACGTCTAAGAAAATTGCCTGCTATGACCCTATTCATATACGTATGAATACCGTCATTCAGACATCTTCAATCATATCATGGTTAACACTGAGTACACATTCGAGACACAAAAGGCAATTATCAGAATCCTAAAGATGACACACTCATACAGGTCCGCACACTCTACCTATACTCATGCACTACGACGACATCACCTGCCAAAAGGGCCTACTACCAAACTAGAGTCGACACAGGCAACTACAAGCACTAATATCTAAACAATAGAAAGAAAGAAAAACTAAACCAAAAGAGAACGAAGTAAGATCGAAAAGAACGAGTTCAAATAAGGCGGGGTAAGGAGGTAGTTGGTTGGATGGAACAAAAATATTCTTCAAAATAATTAGATACTTGAAAGGAGAATTACATGCAAAATATGATGTCATATACTTTTATATTTAATAAAATTGTAGGAAGAAGTGAGCAGATGGTAAGATTTATTACAATTTGGAAAAAAGAGTTAGATGAAGGAAATAAAAGTAGGGTGAGGTAGCGATTGCTTTGCAAATGAAAATAAGTCTAAACAAAGATTTCTTGAAGTACGAGCACGATGAACATAGGGCTGTTTATACATATACGAGAATAAATTTAAAGTTCTCTTTGGTTTAGAAAATATTTTAAAAGTCCGTACGGTAAGTGGTTAGAAATAATTTTTTTTGTAGTTTAGAAAAGTAATATATATATATATTGGATTATAGAATTGATAACAAGGTTTTTAAAACTGAAATACGAAAAATACCGATTTGAAAATAGGCACGAGATAGAAAAAATAATTTTACGACCAAGGAGGTTTTAAAATCAGTGAAAGAATTTTAACTCAACCAAAAAAACAAGAAATTTTAAAATATATAATATAGGGGTTTTTAAAGAATTTAAGCTGAGCAAAAAAAACTTAATACGGAATTTCGAAAATACTTTTAGGGGGAGCAGGATTGGTCAAGGAAGAGACTCGAAGGATCAGCGATACTCGTCAGGAACGATTACGTGAATCGGGAGAAAGGAAAAGATCGCATGATAGATATACTTAGGATATGATTTAAAAAAAGCTACGATGGGACCCTACGATTGATAACACAAAAGTTTAATGATCAGAGGGACGCTAGAAGTCAGGGGTTCTAATCATCGGGTCTTCTAAAGATCAGGATAACTCAGCTCTACGACTTCCTAAGGAGCTAGACTATAATCAGGATCTAAGAAGAAGGTCCCTAAGAGAATCAAGGTTACGTTCTGCTGGGCCCGAAGTCGATGGACCCGAGCGAACGACTAAAAAGGAGGTCTCTAGAAATCTAACATGGTCAGAATCAAATGGGCATACTAAGGTAGTCTAGGACGAGGATGACTAAATCTTAACCAAGGCGTCTGACCATCAAACTGGGGCGTCTATCTAAGCCTCCCTACCATCTAAGACTGGGAAAACCTAATTTAGACTTGTACATGGATATTAAATGAATGCAGTACTCTTATTGTTCCGAACTTTTGCAAGACCTGCATGGACCACCACTAAAACCTGTCACGCCCCGCTTCCCAAAATGGACGGAAGAGAAACGTGACGAGGCCCGCTTAGGCCAGAGCTTGAGAAGCTCGGACCCAATAAGCGTCTGTAGAGGTACCATTTTAAAAGATTTTCAGGTTCTTACATTAATATAGTTCGAAACAACAGAAAGTACAGAAAAGAAGTTGCATTCATTAAATTAGAGATATAATATCCAACAAGTACAAAGTCTAAAAGAAGCCTAAGCGGCAACAAACTATCTAAAAGCAAACTAAAAGTAGTAACCTCTGAAAGTGACGACTAAAAAGAGCTCAAGGTCTGGTCCTCATCGGGCACGAACTCTGGATCAACGTCCTCGGCTCCTCGTACTCCAGTGAGTCTGCCTAGTCCACGAACTCTGGCTGAGCACCTGACGTACAGCACCCAAGAGAAAGGAACTGTACGTCAGGTAAAGTCTACAAGAAGGGTTAGACTTTACTGCAAGTGTACCGAACTTTAAACAACGGTTTACTGGTTGATTAGCATGCTGAGGTTCTATTACACAACAGTTTACTGGTTGATTAGCATGCTGGGGTTATAACTGAGTAACAAACGGAAGTAACGTAGCAGGAAAGTAAAGCGCAACAAGTAGTAGTCGTAGCGTATGCTACCAACTACGGGACTAACCTACAGGTGTCAAGACAAGTCGGGATGTGACGGAAACAAGGCAAGACATGACAAGTGAGACACGAAATGGTTCACACCTTATGGTTCGAGGGGGATCAGACCCTCTTGCCGTGCACACGCTCAACCCAACCCCAAACCCCAAGGAAGACAAGACAAGACAAGACACCAGTACAAGGGATCACTCGCTCTAGCTTGGCGAGTGCCCTATTGCCCGCAGGCTGAGAATCAGTACAAGGGATCACTCTCTCTAGCTTGGAGAGTGCCTTATTGCCCTCGGGCTGTGTATCAGTACAAGGGATCACTCTCTTTAACTTGGAGAGTGGCCCATTGCCCGCAGGCTGTGAAACAGTACAAGGGATCACTCGGAGAGTGCCCTATTGCCCAGCGGGCTGTGCAAGATGGGACGGGACGTGACAAGACAGGAAGGGTTATTCTAGGGTGTACACACACACGCACACACATGATAGCCCTACAGCATCAAAAGTTGTTGTTGTCAGGCTCAGACTTCGTCGTCAAGTCTGAGCCGTCAGGAGTCGTCCCAGACGCTATCATTTCACGTTCGGTTCTATTTGTTCACAGTTAACAATTCTAACCAATTAGGGCCTAAGCACGGCCAAAAGTGCAAGTGGATACACTTGCCTGCGATGGCGAGTGTGTCGTCCTCTCGAAGCGTCTCGTCCCAGCGTCTCGTCTGCGGAAGTCCGTCTGAAACAGTGCCGTGGCGACGGTGTCAGGTCTCGTTTTCACTAATTCCTATTAGGGTTTGTTTCTAGGTTATCGGGACTATCCTATTCGTCAAGAGTCATGTTTTTGATGTTTCAGCCTAATCGACGATCTATCCTATATGCACAGTAAAAAAAGTCCGTTCGTCGATATTCTACAGTGACATCATTTTACTGGCGTGGAAAAGTAAATTTAATAATAGTTGTCCAACTTTTAGTTAGGGTTTGATTAGCTACAGTGTGGGTTTCTACAAGTTAGGGGACTGACCTGAAATAACGATCGAGCGGGATCTGACGTCGGGTTCGAACGGCGATGTATCGGCGTTGTCTGCAATTCCTCGGCCGCGGTTGGCGTAGCGAGACGGGTACGGACAGTGAGTGGGAGGCGTCAGGATCTCTGTATCAACAGGTATGATATCAAACAGGAGATAACTAATTAACTTCTGTAATGACTAATTAACCTATACCAAACTATATAAAATATATTGTTAATATTTCAGACTTACACATTAACATATACAGCCTAACATATGCTATGAATAAATAACTAAGATCTTGTAAGCTGACCTATAATAACATATATATATAAATATATTCCTGACAGTTTTAAGCATGGTGTGCAGTAACTAACAAGTTTTCTTGATAAAATATATACATACATCTACCCTCCCAGTACCGACCATATGCAAACAAAATAGCACTCCTTCCATTAAAACCAAACAATATATTGAACTCCAACATGATCCATCTCATCTTAACATTTAACACCCAAACATCAACCAATTTTTAACATCATCAACTAACAGTTCATCAACAACAATGCTGACTTTAGTAATAGAAAGGCATGCTGTAGGTCATATCTAGCATGAGATTAATAACACCAACTAATTCTGATATCAACCCCAAACAAAACAAACCTAAGATGATCTAATCAACATCATTTTATTAAAGATTAACAGATTCAAACCCTAGCCATAATAGAAACAAGCCAATCCTTAACCACTTACCTTGGTTGCAGGCGAAGGAGCGAGGAAGGATGGCTGAGGGGCTGACCACGGTGACAGGGGGGTCAGAGGGGCGACTGCACGCGACGGCGGCGGCGGCAGCGGAGACGGCGGAGACGGCTGCGGCGGCGGCCGCAGCAGCAGCTGCTGCGAATTTCTGAGGGAAAACGGCGGCCTCTGGCGGTGCCCATGGCTCAGGGGATAGAGGGAAGTCGGAGGATGAGATCGGTTTGGCCGGTGGCGGCAGCGGCTTCCGCGCGTGGGTCTGGGAAGAAGGGGAAGTCGGGATGTTTTTGGGGTTTGCGTGAAAACCCTTAGGGCCGGCGGCAGCAGCATGTGAATTGGTTTCAGCTGTGAAAGATTAGAATAGGGTTTGTTATTTAATGGTCTAGGGTCACGTGAGTAGAGAGCCAGGGTGAAAAGTTGACTGTGTAAAAACTTACCTCTAGGTTATTATTAATAGGGCATGGCTGAAAACATGGGCTATCAGGTTATATTATTAGCTAGGGTTGTTTTGAGTACAAAAAAATAAAATTGTTAGTATAGAAATAAAAATAACTAACCCACACCCTCTCTCTCTCTCTCTCTCTCTCTCTCTCTCTCTCTCCCCCCTCCTACGTGTGTGGCCAAAGCTACGTAACGGGTTGGGTCAGCGTATTATAGGGTGTTATATTATTATAAAATTTATCAGGGGAAAGGAAACAAGAGAACTTAGGGTTAACCAATCATTGGGTTGAGCAAAAAGTGATAGTAGGTCAAACGAAGCCCAAAAATTATAAATTAAATACTGGGGTGACCGGGACGAAGAGAGAAAGAAAACCAAGAAGACGGATCACAATTTCGATGACGAGGCACAAAATTAAAAATAGAAACGTCTCACGCTAAAAGTGAAAATCGTGACGTCTCTCCAAATAAAATCAAACCGTGGGTGAACGACCCGAGAAATGTCGTTCCAAATTAGTGCCACAATTTAATACTCTCTGAGAAGAACACAACGACATATCACACCAAAGTATTCAAAAACAAACAAAGTTTAAAATAAATACGTGCACGGCCGAAAGCACGTGCACGAAGAGAGTACGATTGAAAACAGACCGTTACATTCTACCCACCTTAGAAATGATTCCGCCCTCGGAATCACCAATAATAATAATAATAATATCTATAAACACTTAAGCCTATAACTCCCATCTTCCACACAATATTCTCTAATCATATAACTTCAGCATCGTTCCTCAAATAATCCATCATAACTCGTCTTTTCACTGGATAATGCCACGACTAAACTCACATCTTAACACTTAACTATAGACCCATCACTGCTGTTCAAATTTCGAATTCCAAGTTCTCATAAAAGATCAGTAATCATCTTCTCATACCATACCACTCCACTAAACATCATTGCTCAATAACATCTTTAAATTTTCTCGATCTCTTCCCAATATTAATCAATCGCTAAAATGATGTTCTAGCCAATCACCAATCTAAGACAAAAACTTTGTCTATCTTATAATACCTTTCCCAAATCAACAATCGCCTTGTCCTCCATACATGCTTCGTCATATCCTCCCATAAATTTATCCGCCGAATAATTTGAACTGTCAAAATCACCTCTTATCCTACTCACTATAACTACTCCCAACCAATATTAAGTCCGACTACCTAACCATCCATTTATCTCAACGTGTCGCACCATTCTCAAAGCCTTCTCACGTCGACTCGACAACCAAGTCTTGATGCTTACAATGTTTTACTCAATCTCATGATCACCCTAACACTTACCATACTCTGTAGCCATCCCTACCTACCATTCGTCTAAGCCTCAAATCTGATAAATCCTCATCTTCACTCATATAATCTCATTCAAACAGAATTCTCCGTTGAGTCCGCCACACTTCGGTTTTATAAATAAGTCTTGGACAGCCCATTCTTTTCATCCGAAGAAATCTAATCCAATATCCTTGTGTTACAAAATCAGTTAATCATTGCTATGTCATATTTCACCTCACTCTAAGCCTACCCGCAAACATAATCCTATAGCAATAATAACCAATGCTAATAATATAACAATAATGAAAATAACACTTCAAAGAGGGAAGAAGAGGAAAGAAATTTTAAAGCCAAAGACATATTTTGAAAATGAAATGTGGGAAAACGTGTGGGGTTGTGGTAATGGATGAGGAAGGATAATTGATTTGTGATCTTGTGAGTTAATTTCAAAAACTTTAAAGGGTTGGTTTAAAAGAAAACAAAGTTTTGATACAATCACATGCAGTCAAAGATAAGCTATTCTATATTCGCGAAAAACTAAGTCTAAGAAAATTGCCTGCTATGACCCTATTCATATACGTATGAATACTGTCATTCAGACATCTTCAATCATATCATGGTTAACACTGAGTACACATTCGAGACACAAAAGGCAATTATCAGAATCCTAAAGATGACACACTCATACAGGTCTACACACTCTACCTATACTCATGCACTACGACGACATCACATGCCAAAAGGGCCTACTACCAAACTAGAGTTGACACGGGCAACTACAAGCACTAATATCTAAACAATAGAAAGAAAGAAAAACTAAACCAAAAGAGAACGAAGTAAGATCGGAAAGAACGAGTTCAAATAAGGCGGGGTAAGGAGGTAGTTGGTTGGATGGAACAAAAATATTCTTCAAAATAATTAGATACTTGAAAGGAGAATTACGTGCAATATATGATGTCATATACTTTTATATTTAATAAAATTGTAGGAAGAAGTGAGCAGATGGTAAGATTTATTACAATTTGGAAAAAAGAGTTAGATGAAGGAAATAAAAGTAGGGTGAGGTAGCGATTGCTTTGCAAATGAAAATAAGTCTAAACAAAGATTTCTTGAAGTACGAGCACGATGAACATAGGGCTGTTTATACATATACGAGAATAAATTTAAAGTTCTCTTTGGTTTAGAAAATATTTTAAAAGTCCGTACGGTAAGTGGTTAGAAATAATTTTTTTGTAGTTTAGAAAAGTAATCTATATATATATTGGATTATAGAATTGATAACAAGGTTTTTAAAACTGAAATACGAAAGATACCGATTTGAAAATAGGCACGAGATAGAAAAAATAATTTTACGACCAAGGAGGTTTTAAAATCAGTGAAAGAATTTTAACTCAACCAAAAAAACAAGAAATTTTAAAATATATAATATATGGGTTTTTAAAGAATTTAAGCTGAGCGAAAAAAAAACTTAATACGGAATTTCGAAAATACTTTTAGGGGGAGCAGGATTGGTCAAGGAAGAGACTCGAAGGATCAGCGATACTCGTCAGGAACGATTACGTGAATCGGGAGAAAGGAAAAGATCGCATGATAGATATACTTAGGATATGATTTAAAAAAAGCTACGATGGGACCCTACGATTGATAACACAAAAGTGTAATGATCAGAGGGACGCTAGAAGTCAGGGGTTCTAATCATCGGGTCTTCTAAAGATCAGGATAACTCAGCTCTACGACTTCCTAAGGAGCTAGACTATAATCAGGATCTAAGAAGAAGGTCCCTAAGAGAATCAAGGTTACGTTCTGCTGGGCCCGAAGTCGATGGACCCGAGCGAACGACTAAAAAGGAGGTCTCTAGAAATCTAACATGGTCAGAATCAAATGGGCATACTAAGGTAGTCTAGGACGAGGACGACTAAATCTTAACCAAGGCGTCTGACCATCAAACTGGGGCGTCTATCTAAGCCTCCCTACCATCTAAGACTGGGAAAACCTAATTTAGACTTGTACATGGATATTAAATGAATGCAGTACTCTTATTGTTCCGAACTTTTGCAAGACCTGCATGGGCCACCACTAAAACCTGTCACGCCCCGCTTCCCAAAATGGACGGAAGAGAAACGTGACGAGGCCCGCTTAGGCCAGAGCTTGAGAAGCTCGGACCCAATAAGCGTCTGTAGATGTACCATTTTAAAAGATTTTCAGGTTTTTGCATTAATATAGTTCGAAACAACAGAAAGTACAGAAAAGAAGTTGCATTCATTAAATTAGAGATATAATATCCAACAAGTACAAAGTCTAAAAGAAGCCTAAGCGGCAACAAACTATCTAAAAGCAAACTAAAAGTAGTAACCTCTGAAAGTGACGACTAAAAAGAGCTCAAGGCCTGGTCCTCATCGGGCACGAACTCTGGATCAACGTCCTCGGCTCCTCGTACTCCAGTGAGTCTGCCTCGTCCACAAACTCTGGCTGAGCACCTGACGTACAGCACCCAAGAGAAAGGAACTGTACGTCAGGTAAAGTCTACAAGAAGGGTTAGACTTTACTGCAAGTGTACCGAACTTTAAACAACGGTTTACTGGTTGATTAGCATGCTGAGGTTATATTACACAACAGTTTACTGGTTGATTAGTATACTGGGGTTATAACTGAGTAACAAACGGAAGTAACGTAGCAGGAAAGTAAAGAGCAACAAGTAGTAGTCGTAGCGTGTGCTACCAACTACGGGACTAACCTACAGGTGTCAAGACAAGTCGGGACGTGACAAAAACAAGGCAAGACAAGACAAGTGAGACACGAAAGGGTTCACGCCTTACGGTTCGAGGGGGATCAGACCCTCTTGCCGTGCGCACGCTCAACCCAACCCCAAACCCCAAGGAAGACAAGACAAGACAAGACACCAGTACAAGGGATCACTCGCTCTAGCTTGGCAAGTGCCCTATTGCCCGCAGGCTGAGAATCAGTACAAGGGATTACTCTCTCTAGCTTGGAGAGTGCCCTATTGCCCTCAGGCTGTGTATCAGTACAAGGGATCACTCTCTCTAACTTGGAGAGTGCCCTATTGCCCGCAGGCTGTGAAACAGTACAATGGATCACTCGGAGAGTGCCCTATTGCCCAACGCGCTGTGCAAGACGGTACAGGACGTGACAAGACAGGAAGGGTTATTCTAGGGTGTACACACACACGTACACACATGATAGC
This sequence comes from Scilla litardierei, assembly GCA_030789695.1. Taxonomy (NCBI): domain Eukaryota; kingdom Viridiplantae; phylum Streptophyta; class Magnoliopsida; order Asparagales; family Asparagaceae; genus Scilla; species Scilla litardierei. The sequence goes on along the minus strand of CM061142.1, from coordinate 217,457,018 downwards.
CCTACAACATCAAAAGTTGTTGTTGTCAGGCTCAGACTTCGTCGTCAAGTCTGAGCCGTCAGGAGTCGTCCCGGACGCTATCATTTCACGTCCGGTTCTATTTGTTCACAGTTAACAATTCTAACCAACTAGGGCCTAAGCACGGCCAAAAGTGCAAGTGGATACACTTGCCTGCGATGGCGAGTGTGTCGTCCTCTCGAAGCGTCTCGTCCCAGCGTCTCGTCTGCGGAAGTCCGTCTGAAACAGTGCTGTGGCGACGGTGTCAGGTCTCGTTTTCACTAATTCCTATTAGGGTTTGTTTCTAGGTTATCGAGACTATCCTATTCGTCAAGAGTCATGTTTTTGATGTTTCAGCCTAATCGACGATCTATCCTATATGCACAGTAAAAAAAGTCCGTTCGTCGATATTCTACAGTGACATCATTGTACTGGCGTGGAAAAGTAAATTTAATAATAGTTGTCCAACTTTTAGTTAGGGTTTGATTAGCTACAGTGTGGGTTTCTACAAGTTAGGGGACTGACCTGAAATAACGATCGAGCGGGATCTGACGTCGGGTTCGAACGGCGATGTATCGGCGTTGTCTGCAATTCCTCGGCCGCGGTTGGCGTAGCGAGACGGGTACGGACAGTGAGTGGGAGGCGTCAGGATCTCTGTATCAACAGGTATGATATCAAACAGGAGATAACTAATTAACTTCTGTAATGACTAATTAACCTATACCAAACTATATAAAATATATTGTTAATATTTCAGACTTACACATTAACATATACAGCCTAACATATGCTATGCATAAAGAACTAAGATCTTGTAAGCTGACCTATAATAACATATATATATATATATATATATTCCTGACAGTTTTAAGCATGGTGTGCAGTAACTAACAAGTTTTCTTGATAAAATATATACATACATCTACCCTCCCAGTACCGACCATATGCAAACAAAATAGCACTCCTTCCATTAAAACCAAACAGTATATTGAACTCCAACATGATCCATCTCATCTTAACATTTAACACCCAAACATCAACCAATCTTTAACATCATCAACTAACAGTTCATCAACAACAATGCTGACTTTAGTAATAGAAAGGCATGCTGTAGGTCATATCTAGCATGAGATTAATAACACCAACTAATTCTGATATCAACCCCAAACAAAACAAACCTAAGATGATCTAATCAACATCATTTTATTAAAGATTAACAGATTCAAACCCTAGCCATAATAGAAACAAGCCAATGCTTAACCTCTTACCTTGGTTGCAGGCGAAGGAGCGAGGAAGGATGGCTGAGGGGCTGACCACGGTGACAGGGGGGTCGGAGGGGCGACTACACACGGCGGCGGCGGCGGCAACGGCGACGGCGACGGCGGCTGCCGCAGCAGCAGCTGCAAATTTCTGAGGGAAAACGGCGGCCTCCGGCGGTGCCCATGGCTCAGGGGATAGAGGGAAGTCGGAGGATGAGATCGGTTTGGCCGGCGGCGGCAGCGGCTTCCGCGCGTGGGTCTGGGAAGAAGGGGAAGTCGGGATGTTTTTGGGGTTTGCATGAAAACCCTTAGGGCCGGCGGCAGCAGCATGTGAATTGGTTTCAGCTGTGAAAGATTAGAATAGGGTTTGTTATTTAATGGTCTAGGGTCACGTGAGTAGAGAGCTAGGGTGAAAATTTGACTGTGTAAAAACTTACCTCTAGGTTATTATTAATAGGGCATGGCTGAAAACATGGGCTATCAGGTTATATTATTAGCTACGGTTGTTTTGAGTTCAAAAAAATAAAATTGTTATTATAGAAATAAAAATAACTAACCCACCCTCTCTCTCTCTCTCTCTCTCTCTCTCTCTCTCCTGCGTGTGTGGCCAAAGCTACGTAACGGGTTGGGTCAGCGTATTATAGGGTGTTATATTATTATAAAATTTATCAGGGGAAAGGAAACAAGAGAACTTATGGTTAACCAATCATTGGGTTGAGCAAAAAGTGATAGTAGGTCAAACGAAGCCCAAAAATTATAAATTAAATACTGGGGTGACCGGGACGACGAGAGAAAGAAAACCAAGAAGACGGAGCACAATTTCGATGACGAGGCACGAAATTAAAAATAGAAACGTCTCACGCCAAAAGTGAAAATCGTGACGTCTCTCCAAATAAAATCAAACCGTGGGTGAACGACCCGAGAAATGTCGTTCCAAATTAGTGCCACTATTTAATACTCTCTGAGACGAACACAACGACATATCACACCAAAGTATTCAAAACAAACAAAGTTTAAAATAAATACGTGCACGGCCGAAAGCACGTGCACGAAGAGAGTACGATTGAAAACAGACCGTTACACGGTCGGTCAATGAGCTTGAACCGACTAATTGTAAACAATAACTGAAGCCAAAAATCCTGACAAGAATTAGTCGGTCTAAGCTCATTCACTGACCGACTAGAATTGAATCTAGTCGGTCGGCCAATGAACTTGGACCGACTAAGAGAGTCCAAAAATTTTAGAATTAGAAATTTTGAGTTCTCTCCGAATCGCACTTGGACGAAACATCGTTATAACTCTCATTAATCATTATACTACCCCATTAAACATCGAAAAACTGAAATTTGACGTTTACGAACAAATCGAGCGAAAATTCCGAAAATTCAATAAAAATCCAGAAAATTCCAATAAATCTAGCATGTGAAAATATAATGAAATTGAATAGCATGAAAGATTATTGAATAAAAAATGAATCCTAAATCTCGGATTCACCCATAATCCCCAATTCTCGACGTAACCGCACAAAGGAGTCTTCCTTTAGGGGTTTCGTGAAAATATCGACGATTTGCTTCTGGGTTTCAACGTACACTAATATGCTGTCCTTTTTAGAAACATGATCATCTAAGAAATGGTGACGGACATCTATGTGTTTCGAACGGGAATGGTGTACCGGATTCTTAGAGAAACATATTGCACTTTGGTTGTTCACCATGATAGGGCAAGTATCACAGTTTATACCAAAGTCTTTAAGCGTGTGTCTCATCCAAAGAACCTGAGCACACGCGGCACCGGCGGCAATGTATTCTGCCTCGGTGGTTGAAAGTGATACGGAATTCTGCTTCTTGAAAAACCAAGAGACAAGAGAATTTCCTATAAAATGGCAAGTGCCACTAGTACTTTTCCTGTCAGATTTGCATCCCGCATAATCCGCGTCACTATATGTGATTAACTCATACGTGCTAGATTTTGGATAAAGTAATCCAAAATCAAGTGTGTAACTTAGATAACGGAAAATACGTTTTACCGCTACTAAGTGAGATTCCTTAGGTTGAGACTGATAACGAGCACATACACATACGACAAACATAATATCGGGCCTACTTGCGGTAATATAAAGTAAACTACCTATCATACCTCGATATAGACGAATGTCTATATCTTTTCCGCCCGCATCTTTATCAAGATGTGTAGTGGTGCTCATTGGAGTCTTCTTCCCGGAGGCATTCTCCATTCCAAATCGCTTTAGCAACTCCACCGTGTACTTCGTTTGGTGGATGAAGATTGCATCGTTCATTTGGCGAATTTGGAGACCTAAGAAATATTTGAGCTCACACATGTGGCTCATCTCAAATTGATCCTTCACCACATTAGAAAACTCTTCGCAAAGAGCAAGTTAGTAGCACCGAAAATGATATCATCAACATATATTTGAACTAAAATTATATCATTATTCGAATACTTAACAAATAATGTGGAATCAACTTCTCCCATTTTAAAACCTAAATCCAAAAGAAAATTCTTTAAACGGTCATACCAAGCTCGAGGAGCTTGTCTCAAACCGTAAAGTGCTTTCTTAAGTTTAAAAACATGATTTGGGAATTTCTCATTTATAAAACCTGGAGGTTGAGAAACATAAACTTCCTCAACACCATCTCCATTTAAAAACACACTTTTTACATCCATTTGAAATAATTTAAAATCCTTATGGCATGCAAAAGATAACAATAATCTAATTGATTCTAATCTAGCTACCAGAGCAAAGGATTCTTCGAAATCGATACCTTCCTCTTGTCGATAGCCTTGAGCTACTAACCGAGCTTTGTTTCGGACGACGATTTGGTTTTTGTCGGTCTTGTTCTTGACGATCCACTATGTCCCTATGACGGTGTGGTTCTTCGATGGCAATGGAACAAGCTCCCAAACCTCATTCCTCTCGAATTGAATGAGTTCCTCTTCCATGGCAAGAATCCAAGCGCTATCTTCGCACGCTTCATTAATATTCTTTGGCTCAATCGAGGAGGCAAAGGCACAATGCGCGAAGTAGTTGACTTGCGATCTCGTCTTGACACTATCATGGATATTGCCAATGACTTGCTCATGAGGATGGTCACGAACGGTATGAAGCCGTTTAGGAATTCTCTGATCACTAGGAACATTCTCAAAAACTTCATTAGTCGGATTAGTATCAATAGAATCAATAGAATCAATAGAATTAGAATTACCAATTGAATCACATAAAACATCCATGGAGTCATCATCATTAGTAATTCTAGTTGGGACAAATCCTTCATTAAATGAAACATGAAGTGATTCCTCGATCGTTGAGGTTCTTTTGTTGTATATCCAGTAGGCTTTGCTACGGGAGTAATACCCAACAAAAATCCCCTCATCGGATCTTGGATCGAATTTGTCCAAACAACCATACATGTTTTTAATAAAACATTTTGAACCAAAAACATGAAAATGTTTAACTTGAGGCAATCTACCAAACAACAATTCATAACAAGTTTGTTTAGTGTCGGACCTCAAAAGTATTCTATTAAACACATAGCAAGCTGTATGTACCGCTTCCGACCAAAATTGATGGCCAAGTTGGCTATCATCAAGCATAGTGCGAGCACACTCCACTAGCGTCCTATTCTTTCTCTCAACAACACCATTTTGAGGAGGTGTGCGTGGGAATGAAAAGGTGTGTGTAATACCAACTTCATCACAAAATGTTGAGAAAGACACATTCTCAAATTCCCCTCCATGATCACTACGAATAGTGACAATGGTGGTTCCAATGAGATTTTGTACTTTCTTAACAAAAATTGTGAAGTTTTCAAAAGCTTCATTTTTATTACTTAAGGAAAATACCCAAGTAAACCTAGAAAAGTCATCAACGATGACAAGTCCATATCGTGCATTTTCTAATGAAGCAACTCTAGTTGGCCCAAATAAATCTAGATGTAATAGCTCTAGAGGCCGCTTAGATGAAATGCTTTTCTTAGGTTTAAAAGACGATTTTGGAAGCTTGCCTCGTTGACACGAGTCACAAAAGCTTTTCTTTTGAAAGACAAGCTTAGGGAAGCCTCGAATAGAATTTAACTTGGAAAGCTTAAAAAGTGTTCCAAAGTTCACATGACCAAAACGTCGATGCCATAAGTGTTGTTCACTTGTGTTGGCAATGAGACATTGTTCATGTGATCTTGGAGATCTAGGATATATATATCCTTATGGTGTGTGCCGGAAAACAATAATTCATTATTATCTTTTCTTAAAATATTGCACATTCCTTTCGCAAAGCTAACTTTGTAACCTTTGTCACAAAGTTGGCTTATTGAAATGAGATTGTAGTTTAATCCTTTAACAAGGTAAACATCACATATTAGGGGTTTAGAAGGATTACCCACTTTACCAACACATATGATGGTTCCGCTCTCGTTGCCTCTAAAGACGACGCGGTTTCCATTTGCAATGGGCACCACTCCGGAGAGCAATTGAGCGTCACCCGTCATGTGTTTTGAACACCCGCTATCGAGTATCGAATTCCTCTTGGAGCTAAATTTAAATTTGTTGCTCCGATTCTTTTTCTTGAGTACCTAAATATAGAAAATATCGTATCATGGTACCCAAGGTCATTGGGTCCAAAAGATTAGACCTTTGGAAGCCAAGTCCAATTGGACTTAGACTTCCCCACATAATTATCACTATGCACAACATCCATGAAATACGAATTCATATAAATTTGTTTTTCATTCATGCTTGTGTCCTTTGGGCTCCAAATTGTGAATATTTTGGGAGCCCTCATCTTATTGGATGCATGCATGCGTTGTTGATTTCTACGTGATGCATGACATGGATAGGCATAAGGAACATGATGAAATGGTGCATTATGAGAATTATTCATACGATGATGTGTGTGAACAAATGCATGTGGAGGAACACGTGCATGAGGGTGTCTCACATGGTGTGCACATGCCCGTTAACGTGTAGCATAAAAATCATCATATGTGTGAGCCGGTAGAGTAGGACGTGCGTTCCTACGTGGCATAGTATTTGTGTACATGTAGGCATGACCCTTCTTTGGAGGTCCACCCAAAGTGGGTTTCTTTCCGAAAGAGGGTGTGAATGAGGTGGAAGCACCATTGGTAGATGAACTACCAATAGAGTGTTTGCTACCACTCGTTGAGTCACCGAAAGTTGGCCTAACAAAAGTAGTGGCCGATTTGGATGAACTTCCCATCGTATACCACAAGCCAATGTGGTGATTGGCCGTAAGTAAGTCACTTAGGATTCTATCCAAATGGTCCTTACCCTTATTGAATTTATTAATTCGGCCTAATGTGCACTCATATTTCTCGGTGAGAGAACGCATAGAAGCATCCAAAGTAGATACTTACGATGTGAGCACATAAACACGAGATTTGAGATTTTCATTCTCAATACTCAAAGTCGAGTTTTGAGAAGTTAAATCCGCTATCTTGTGTTCCTTCGGATCCTCAATGCTAACATGTTCAAGTTGAGACTTGAGATTTACAATCTCATTCTTCAACTCTTCAACAACGGTGTCGTTGTTGGTGATGATAGTTTTAGGCGAGGTTTAGATGCTAGCTAAATCATCTTTTACTTTAGTATACATATTTACTAATTTAGTGTATTTAGACCATAGTTGCTCATTAGCATTTCTAAGGTCATCCATTGTTACCTCATCGCCTTCATTGTCGCTATCATCGGAGGAAGATCCTTGTTCATTTTTCTCTCTAGCCATGAAGCACATGTGTGCTTGCTCCACTTGCTCATCGTCCGACTCTCCGCTTGAGGAATCATCGGAGTCGGTGAATGTACCGACAAGCCCCTTTTTGTACCCTTTCTTGTACTTCTTGGACTTGTCGAACTTCGACGCCTTCCACTTCTCCTTTTGCTTGTTTTGAGGACACTCCGCTTTTATGTGTCCTGGCTTGTTGCATTGAAAACACAAAGGAGAGGAGGCGTTAGAAGAATTAAACTTCAATTTGTTTTTGAAGTTACCTTTCCGGAAGAACCGGTTGAACTTCTTCGCCATGAGAGCCATGGACTCCAAGTCCAACTCGTCTTCCGAGTTTTCATCATCGGTTGATGTGGAAGTTGATGGAGCGGCCTTGAATGCAATAGCCTTCTTCTTTGGCTCGTCTTGCTTCAAGTAGGACTTCATCTTGTCCTGCAACTTTAACTTGCTATCCTTGCGTACCTCATATGATATTAAGGTACCCATTAGTTGAACAACGGTATAAGTTTTCATATCATTACCTTCCTCGATGGCGAAGGTATGTTTCTTCCAACAAGAAGGAAGTCCATCGATAATCTTCGAGACTTTCTCCTTTTGGGTGTAGGTCTTACCGAGAGCCTCCAACTCGTTTGTGATGTCGACGAAGCGAGCATAATACTCCTTCATCTTCTCACCCTGTAGCATATGAAATAACTCGTAATCTTTATTAACTACAACGAGTTTAGAGTCTCTTACCCTACTCGTTCCTTCATGCAAGATGAGGAGGGAGTTCCATATTTGATATGCACTCTTACATGTGCATATCTTGTTGAAGTCCTCGGGCTCCAAAGCGCATTGCAAGGCGTTCATTGCCTTGGCATTGCTTACCTCCGCGGCGATCTCCGCGGGAGTCCACTTCTCGAAATCTTCTTCGGCGGGCTCGACATACTCCTTCATCGTGGCCCTCCATAATGAAGTACTCCGGAGGAAAGTTTCCATCCGACATTTCCAGTACCCGTAGTTGGTACCGTTGAAGAATGGAGGCCTCGTCGAGGAGTGTCCTTCCATCACCGAAGACGCTCCTTCACGATTCTTGAAGGTGCTATAGTCGGAAAGTGGACGAACGGTCTTGTTGTCGTTGGCAGACATAGCAATAGACTTGGCTCCGATACCAAATGTAATGCCCTGCTAAGCTACTGCACAAGTACTAGAGGGGGGGTGAATAGTACTTTAAAATAATTAAGAAGATAATTCCTAATTATCTTGCAAACTCTACCAAACAATGCGGAAATGCAGAAATGTAAATGTTAGACAACAAAGAAACAATCGCAAACAAGCAATATTACTGGGTTCCGATCCACCCAAGTCTCTCCGACTTGTTCCTGGTGATCCTACATCCCAACCACCTGGATCCCCTCCGGATACTTGAGTTAGAAACCCTAACTCAAGATTTGCACTATGAAATACTTGTGAAGAACCTTCACAAAGTCAAATCATACACAAAGGAAATTGTGACTCCCACAACCCGGGATCACAAACAAAACTCTCACAACCGAGAGTGAATCACTTACAATAACAATGTAAATTGAAATAGAAATTCTTACCGACAAAATCCTATGCCTTGAGTATAACTTAAGATTTAGGGCAAAACGGATTTTGGGGAAGATGAAGAGGCACCAAACCCTAGCTCCAAGTAGATGACCAACAATGGAGAGCTATGAGGTTGTTGGTGACCTAGAATCAAGCACTTGGCTTGGAAGGCTCACAATCAATGAATCTCTCTTTTGAAATAAGAGTGAGGGAGAGATTCTTGAAAGGAAATGAATGAGATTTAATGAGATTGAATGCTTTCTCTTTGATCTCTAAATTTATCTTAAAATCAGCCTTGAGTGCAATGAATGCAGCACACCAAGTATATATAGGTTAGAGGAAAGAGAGAGAGAAAACCGTTTCAATTAAAGCTCCAACGGCTTCTGAACCAAACTAGTCGGTCAAAGAACAACCACCGACCGACTAGTTCATCAACTAGTCGGTCGATCAAACAGCATGAACTGACTAAGTGGTGAACAGGGAATAGGTCGAAGTTCAGACTAATAGAACTAGTCGGTCAAAGAACACTTGCCAACCTACTAGTTTCACAATTAGTCGGTCGGTGAGTGAACTTAGACCGACTAAGAGATAAAACAAATAGTCTGAGTACAAATTGATTTAGTCGGTCCAAGAACAAATGTTGACCGACTAGTTCATCAACTAGTCGGTCGCCAAATGTGCATAGACAGACTAACGATAAACAGTAACTTGTCATGTACAGGGAAAGCTCAACTAGTCGGTCTAAGAAGCATCACTGACCGACTAGTTCACAAACTAGTCGGTCGGTGAGTCAACGTAGACCGACTAACTGTAAACAGTAAAGAGCTTAGAATTGAGAAGGCAAACTAGTCGGTCCAAGAAGCTTTGCCGACCGCCTAGATCACCATCTAGTCGGTTGGTTCTTCTTCTTGAACCAACTAACATGCACAAGAAGTCGCGAAACGAAGCGCGAAGCTTTGGAAAAGTTCGTATGGACTTCTACTAAGATCCTATGTCTAAGATAGGAGCGTTATGAAGATTAAAACGTAAGACCTACTCAAGGCTTATTCTACGGAACGAAGCTAAAAGACTATAAATAAAACTTGACGAACCGTCTTCGAAAGCTTCGATCCGAATCTTCATGACTTCTAAAATGGTCCAAAAGCTTCAACGAAGCTTTAGGCATACGATCACGCGCTTTGAGAAGTCTCGAGACGTCGCTTTGGATGTTCATATGAATTTGGCGACGATCTCCATAATTGCGCTCACAAAGAGTTAGTTCACGATATATTTATGTTTGTTCATCATCCAAAACCAAATCCGGGTAGTCCAATATCTAACAAGTACTATAATAGATCATCATTCAATTCCTTTTCACTAACAATACCCAATTCTCTACGAAGTCTAGAGAACGTATCTTTTTGTAGGGGTTTTGTTAGAATATCTGCAACTTGCAATTCAGAGGAGACAAATTTAAGTTCAACATCCTTTTTGGTACAGTGATCATCGATAAATCTATGTCTGATGTCAATATGCTTTGTTCTAGGATGAAGAACGGAGTTTTAGTGAGATTAATCGCGCTTTTATTATCGCAATAAATTACACATGTAGATGTATTAACACTATAATCTACGAGAACTTGTTTCATCCAAAGAATTTGGACACAGGCAAGTCCAGCAGCTATATACTCTGCCTCAGTAGTAGATAGTGAGACTGAACTTTGCTTTTTGTTAAACCACAAAACAAGGGAATGTCCAAGGAAATGACATGTTCCACTTGTGCTTTTTCTTGTGGCTTTGCAACCAACATAGTCTGCGTCACTAAACGAAGTTAAATTAAATGTGCCGCTTTTGGGATAAAATAGTCCAAAATCAGAAGTGGTCTTAAGATATCTAAATATGTATTTTTACCGTTTTCTGATGTGATTCTTTAGGATCACATTGAAATCTAGCACATGCACAAACACTAAACATAATGTCAGGCCGGCTAGCAGTTAAATAGAGTAAAGATCCGACCATACCTCGATATGCTTTTTGGTCGACCTTTTTACCTGCTTCGTCTTTGTCTAAAGACATGGATGTTGACATTGGTATGTTCTTTCCTGATGCGGTTTCCATCCCGAACCTTTTGATCAGGTCTTTGGCATACTTCGTTTGATGAATAAAGCTTCCTTCTTTTCCTTGTTTGATTTGTAAGCCGAGAAATTATGTGAGCTCCCCCATATGGCTCATTTCAAATTCTTCCTGCATTAGCTTAGCAAATTCTTGACAAAGATCTTCATTAGTAGATCCGAAGATAATGTCGTCTACATAAACTTGAATAAGAATGATATCATTATGAATTTTCTTAACAAATAAGGTTGTGTCTATCTTTCCAACAATGTAACTTGAGTCAATTAAAAATTTTCTTACTCTGTCATACCAAGCTCTTGGAGCTTGTTTTAGACCATACCGGGTTTTATTTAACTTGTAAACAAATCTTTTGTTCTTATCATGTTTAAATCCAGGAGGTTGCTCAACGTAGACTTCCTCCTTTATGAATCCATTTAAGAAAGCGCTTTTTACATTCATTTGGTATAGTTTGTAATTTTTATATGATGCAAATGCAAGTAACATCCTAATAGATTCTACTCTAGCAACAGGAGCAAAAGTTTCATCGAAATCTATACCTTCTTCTTGTGAGTATCCTTTCGCTACTAACCTTGCTTTATTTCTTACCACATTTCCATCTTCGTCTAGTTTGTTCCGATATACCCATTGTAATGACTGGTTTTCAAGTATCTGGATTTATTATATTATATTATATGTTTTGGTGGATTTTCTCCTCATGTGTGGTTTTCGTCTCCGTAGCTTTCATTTTCGATCGTTTCGTCGTGATTTTCTAGCTTCTTCCTTAGAATCGTCGATTTTGGAGTAAGTCATTCATGACGGGCTTCATATCGGTCATATCTTATTGTTAGATCAAGCATAGGAGTCTTAGGAATCGATCTCGGAGCTTCACGCTCCATTTCGGAACTTTCTGTGCACGTTAGCTGGTGCAAGAAGGGGAACCGACCGACTAGATGACGATTTAGTCGGTCGGCAAACCTTCATGGACCAACTAGTTGGCTTTGTTAATTTCTCAGGAGTTACTATTTATCGTTAGTCGGTCTAAGAACATTGGTCGACCGACTAGGTTACAAACTAGTCGGTCAGCAATCGTTCTTTAACCGACTAGCTCTATGATCATTTTGATACCAAGTACTATTCATTCTTAGTCGGTCTAAGAACGTTCATCGACCGACTAGATTAGAAACTAGTCGGTCAGTAGTTGTTCTTTGACCGACTAAATCTAAATCCTATTTTTGTACAGGAGTTACTGTTTGGACTTAGTCGGTCTGCGTTGGTCAACCGACCGACTAGTTCCCAAACTAGTCGGTCAGTGGTTGCTCTTTGACCGACTAATCAGTGTCGAAACCCTAATTTCTGGGCAGCCGCCAGGTCATTTTCTATAAATACCCCACTTCGTTTCTTTTCTTTCTTTCTCTTCTCCTGACCTCTTTCCTTCCCCATTGACCTCTGATCTTCCCCAACCTTCCTCTAGCCTTCCTCCTTCATTTAGAGCTCCTCCCCCTCTCCATTTTGACCAACCACCATGCCCTAGGTCATCTCCAACCCCCAAAAATCCCCAAAACCCCATTTCTCCAGATTTTCTCCATCCATTCCAGATCTGAACCCTAGGTTCCCCGGATCATTTCTTCACTTGCCGTGCTTGCTCGGCATCATTCTTCCGCTTCCGAATACGGTAATAACTCGATCTCTTAATATCCTCATAACCCAATGTGTTTTTGTGAAACCCTAATAAAACTAGGTTAGATGTTGTTTTAATGTTGTTTTGCCATGGCAGCGATCTCATCTCTGTAGTTAGCATTTGTGTGACGGCCTCGGTGATCGTCATCCTCGGTGCTAGGCAAGTGAAACTTGCATCTCTTGATTTGGGCCATGTCTTAGGCCATTACCTTGCTTTAGCGTAAAAGAGACTAGACGGTGAAAGGATAGCCGTCTAGACGCCATTGACCTAGCTTGACAACAAAGCTTGGTCCGTCACCCTCATCATGCTTGTATGTCACGTTTAATTTAAATTAACGGTACGCGTATTAACTGTTCATGTCATCCATGCATCTTTAACTGCCATGTTTAATTTAAATTAACGGTACGCGAATATCTGTTCATGCCATTGCATTTTGCCTATCATATTTAACTTAATTAACGGTACGCGAATAACTGCTCATGTCATTGCATGCTTGAACACTCATCGTGATTGCGTAGCATCGCTACATACTAGTGCTACTTGTTTCGGCTAGGCACACGTTTTGCGGGCACAAACCTAGGCCAATTACAAATCTGGCTCGTGGTCCAGAAAACGAGCTCAATACAGCCTGCGGGCAATAGGGCACTCGCCTGTGTGTGAGTGATCCCTTGTACTTGAATACAGCCTGCGGGTAATAGGGCGTTCACATGTGTGTGGGTGACCCCTTGTACTTGTTACTTGAGAATACATGTCACACCTACCACTTGTTACTTGCTACTTGTACTTCACTTGTTATTTCCATACAATACTTGGCATGCCATGCCCCATACTTTAACTGCTAGGTTGTTAGTTTACTTTTCTTTCAGTTTCCTTACACAAGTCTTTCGACTTGTTGACATGTGCCCCTTTTCTCTTTTGGGTGACACATGTTAGATCCCGAGCCTGAGTTTGTCGCCGAGGACGTGGTGTTTGCTGATGCTGAGTCAGAGCCCGCGTTGATCGAGGACTTCATGGACACTGGAGATCAGTCTTAGTGTCCTCGTAGAGCTTTCCTTTTGCTTTAGACTGCTTTTAGTTATCGGTGCGTAGCACCCATACTTTGTTATGTTGTCCCTTTTGTTGGCCTTGTTCTGGGCCTTTAGACTCTTTCTTTTAGCCTGGTGGCTTTTCTGGATGTTGAACTTAATTTTCATGTTGGACGAATTCTGAGATTTGAGATTTTATTTCTGTCTCTCCTTGTGTTATTATTGTTGTTCCGTTTGTGGTCACAGGGACCTGCTTATGTTTTATTGACGCTTATCGGGTTTGGGGCTTCACCACTCCACTCTCGTGCGGACCTTTTCACGTCTCGCCTCCATTTTAGGGAAGCGGGGCGTGACAGGTTTTGTTGGTGGCCCATGCAGGTCCTCTTCTGTAACTGCGATTATCGAAATAATGATAATAATATTAGAATGTCCAATAAACTAAGTTCGACATCCGAGTCATAAGCTATGAGTCTAATCTGCTTCGTTTTCTGTGTCACTTGATGGCAGGAAGGCGATTCACCTGTGGCGGAGGTAGTGGTGCGCCCCCTCATGACGAGGAGCCTGAGCGGGAACCCGCCAATGGAGAGATGATACGGATGATGCTCCAGATGATGCAAGTTCAGCAGGGCGTGCTCCTGCAAGTCCAGAATGCTCCACTTGCTCGAGCTGCCCGGGCACTTCTGGATGCCCCTCGCTCCGAGCCGGGAGCGAAGCAATTTCGGGAGCTGGGTCCTGCATATTTTGATGGGTCTGAGGGTCCTCTGGCTGCCGATGAGTGGATTCAGAACATTGAGGATAACCTGGCGATGGCGAAAATTAACCCGGCTGGATGGGTTGATTTGGCTAAGAGGCAGCTGAAGGATAATGCCAGAAACTGGTGGGATGCTGAAGAGAAGATGCTGGTGGAGCCGATAGTTTGGGCTACCTTTAAGTCCAGATTTGATGGAGAATTCTTCCCGAAGGCTGCTAGACAGGTGATGCTGCAGCACTTCATAGATCTGAAGCAGGGGAGCTTGTCGGTGGATCAGTACCACCAAGAGTTCACGAGGCTCAGTCGGTTTGCACCAAAGATGGTGCAAGATGCCGATGAGAAAGCTCAGCGGTTCCTCCAGGGACTTGCCTTGGAGCTTTAGAGTTTTGTGACCTCTTCTGACCTGGAGACATATCAGAAGGTTCTGATTGCTGCGAGGCGACAGGAGTTGAATTTGAACCAGAGGAAGGGACATGTTTCAGGAGCTGGGAAGAGGCCTATGGAGCAGGCCAGGGCGGTGGTTAGGCCAGGTTTCAAGCCTAATCATCCGGTGCAGTTCAAGAGGCCAGGAGGGCCTATTCTGAAGACTTGCCATTTCTGCGGCAAGACCGGGCACCTCAGGGATCAGTGTAGGAGGTTCCTGGGGCAGTGTATTGTCTGCAGAGATCCTGCCCATACCATCAGGGAGTGTCCCAAGTCGAAGCAGCCTTGGCGGGCTCCTATTGCAGCACAGCCGTTGCAGCAGCGAGCTCCTGTGCCCGCTGGACATGGAGCGCCTCTTGTTACACAGAGACAAGCCTTTCAGCGGGCTGTTCCACCGAGAGGGCAAGCTTTTCTGATGACCGATGAGGAGAGCATGGCCATGGATGAGGTTATCACAGGTAACTTCCCTCCTAGTTGTTTCTTCCTTAGTTATGTTTGATTGTTAGATTATGTTGATTGCTTGCATATGATTGTTGCTAGACTATGGCTTGATTGTTAGACTGTTTGTAGGTGTGATTTTGGTGTGCACATTTCCTGCACGAGTTCTCTTTGACTCAGGTGCATCGATGTGCATTATTTCTCGGAGCTTCATGGAGAAGCATTCCTTGTCGACGTCCTCTCTTTCCAAGAGTTGGAATATCGTTACAGTGAATGACGTGGTCTCGGTGCATCGTGGTTGCAATTCTTACTCGTTGGTGGTTTGTGGACATGAGCTTTACGCTGATTTCATTGTCCACGACATCATCAACTATGATGCAGTTCTTGGGATGGACTGGCTTGCGAGCTTCTATGCTACGATCGAATGTCGGAGGAAGAAGGTGGTGTTCGAGATTCCCGGACACCCAGTGTTTGAGTTCAGCCGTGGTAGCAGTTCGCTTGGTCCTGTCAGATTTCGGGCCAGACCAGTGGAGGTTGTGGCTATGCAGATGGAGTTGGAGAGGCCAGCTGTGGTGCGAGTTTTTGATGACGTCTTCCCCGAGGAGATATCTGGATTGCCACCTGATCGAGCTCTAGAATTTTCTATTAATCTTATTCCAGGGGCGCAGCCCATTTCGAAGGCACCATATCGTATAGCGCCAGCAGGGTTGGAAGAGTTGCGTAGGCAGTTGGATGAGCTTATGCAGAAGGGTTATATCAATCCTAGTGTGTCCCCGGGGGGAGCACCGGTGCTGCTGGTGAAGAAGAAGGATGGTACGTGTCGCATGTGCGTGGACTATCGGGAGTTGAATGCGGTGACCATCAAGAATAAATACCCGTTGCCTCGCATCGATGATATTTTTGATCAGCTTGGAGGTTCGAGGGTGTTTTCGAAGTTGGATCTGAGGAGTGGTTATCATCAGCTGAAGGTGAAGAAGGATGATGTTCCGAAGACAGCGTTCAGGACGAAGTATGGACACTACGAGTTTGTGGTTATGCCTTTCGGTGTAACCAACGCACCCGCAGTTTTCATGAATCTGATGAACCTGATTTTCTATGACTTTTTAGATAAGTTTGTCGTTATCTTTATTGACGATATTCTGATCTATTCTAAGTCAGAGGAGGAGCATGCCTCGCACTTGAGGACAGTATTGGAGATCTTGAGGAAGCATCGGCTGTATGCTAAGTTTTCGAAGTGAGAGTTTAGGCTAGACAGAGTTGCTTTTCTCGGGCATGTGGTGACTGGAGATGGTATTTCAGTGGATCCCGAGAAGATCAGGGCCATCAGAGAGTGGCCTGTTCCGCGGTCAGCATCTGAGATTCGGAGTTTCCTTGGGCTTGCTGGTTACTATCGGCGCTTCATTAAGGACTTTTCCTGTATGGCCGAGCTGATGACCAGATTGACGCGGAAGGATGTACCTTTTGTTTGGTCGGGTGATTATGAGAGTGCTTTTGGTGTTCTGAGGGAGAGGTTGACGACTGCCCCTATTCTTGTTGTGCCTGATCGCAGCGGTGGATTTGAGATCTTTTGCGATGCTTCTGGCAAGGGTCTAGGTTGTATGTTGCATCAGCACGGGCACATTGTGGCTTATGCATCTCGTCAGCTCAAGGTTCATGAGAAGAATTACCCGACGCATGATTTGGAGTTGGCTGCTGTTGTGTTTGCTCTTAAGATTTGGAGGCACTTCCTGCTGAGTGAGAAAGTGAAGATTTTCACCGATCACAAAAGCTTGCAGTATATTTTTACTCAGAAGGAGCTCAATATGCGACAGCGTCGATGGTTGGAGGTCATGGCGGATTATGAGATTGATTTGCAGTATCACCCTGGTAAGGTGAATGTGGTTCCTGATGCGCTGAGTAGGCTGCCAGCGGTGATGATTTTGACCTCGCAGGGGAGATTGCAGCAGGATTTTTGCGAGTCTGGTGTTGAGATTGTTCTTCCTGGGGAGGCTTCTTCGTTGATGTGTATGCAGATACAGTCGACGATTGTGGATTGGATCAAGGCTGGCCAGGCCGAGGATTCGAAGCTGGTGAAGATTCGGGGGCAGGTGGAAGCCGGTCTGCGGACTGACTTTTTGATTCATGAGGATGGCTCGCTGAGGTTTGGAGCCAGGTTGTGTGTGCCAGCTGGGGATATTAGAGAGGTGTTGATGGTGGAGGCACATAGTTCTCCATATTCTGTGCATCCTGGTGGGACCAAGATGTACAAGGATCTTCGTCTGAACTATTGGTGGCACGGCATGAAGAGGAGTGTGGCTCGGAGTGTAGCTAAGTGTTTGGTTTGCCAGCAAGTGAAGGCGAAGCATCAGCGTACGTCAGGGTTGCTGCAACCGCTTTCAATTTCAGAGTGGAAGTGGCAACACATCACTATGGATTTCGTGACTGGACTACCTCGGAGTCCGAAGCAGAATGACGCGATTTGGGTGATCGTAGATCGATTGACCAAATACGCGCACTTTGTTCCATTCCGAGTGGGACAGTCCACTGAGGTGCTAGCGAGGAGATATATGGAGGAGGTCGTACGACTTCACGGAGTCCCCGTGAGCATCGTGTCGGATAGAGACACGAGGTTCACATCTCAGTTCTGGCAGAGTTTGCAGAAGAGTTTGGGTACGCGTCTGAGTTTCAGCACGGCGTACCATCCGCAGACGAATGGCCAGTCCGAGAGGATGATTCAGATCTTGGAGGACATGCTGAGGGCGTGCATGTTGGATTTCAAGGGTTCGTGGGAGGACCATCTACATCTGGTAGAGTTCTCTTACAACAACAGCTTCCAGGCGAGTATTGGCATGGCGCCTTTCGCCGCTCTTTATGGGAGGAAATGTCGATCGCCATTGAGTTGGGATGACGTTGGTGATCGGGAGCTGTTGGGACCTGAGATGATTGTGGAAGCTGTGGATGTTGTCAGGAACATTCGGGAGAGGTTGAGGATTGCTCAGGACCGTTTTAAGCATTGGGCGGATGCTAAACGTCGTCCTTTGGAGTTTCAGCCAGGCGACCATGTGTTCTTGAGGATTTCCCCGAATCGTGGTGTGATTCGCTTTGGGAAGCGAGGGAAGTTGAGCCCGTGATACATTGGACCGTTTGACATTCTGGAGAAAGTTGGCAAGGTAGCTTATCGCTTAGCCTTGCCACCATCTTTGGAAGGAGTTCACAATGTTTTCCATGTGTCGTAGCTTCGTCGATACATTAGCGATCCATCTCATGCTGTGGATTTCTCGGAGATTACCGTTCGCCCCGATATGACGTATGACCAGCAGCCAGTGCAGATTTTGGACATGCGTCAGAAGTCACTTCGGAACAAGGTTGTCAATCTTGTGAGGGTGATGTGGCGACACGGCTCGCCTGGGGAGTCTACTTGGGAGAATGAGGATGAGATGCGAGAGCACTACCCATTTTTGTTTCCGGACACGTGAGTGTTGGGAAATTCCGAGGACGGAATTTTTCTTAAGTTGGGGAGGATGTAACGACTGGTTTTCAAGTATCTGGATTTATTATATTATATTATATGTTTTGGTGGATTTTCTCCTCATGTGTGGTTTTCGTCTCCGTAGCTTTCATTTTCGATCGTTTCGTCGTGATTTTCTAGCTTCTTCCTTAGAATCGTCGATTTTGGAGTAAGTCATTCGTGATGGGCTTCATATCGGTCATATCTTATTGTTAGATCAAGCCTAGGAGTCTTAGAAATCGATCCCAGAGCTTCGCGCTCCATTTCGAAACTTTCTGTGCACGTTAGCCGGTGCAAGAAGGGGAACCGACCGACTAGATGACGATTTAGTCGGTCGGCAAACCTTCATGGACCGACTAGTTGGCTTTGTTAATTTCTCAGGAGGTACTATTTATCGTTAGTCGGTCTAAGAACATTGGTCGACCGACTAGGTTGCAAACTAGTCGGTCAGCAATCGTTCTTTAACCGACTAGCTCTATGATCATTTTGATACCAAGTACTATTCATTCTTAGTCGGTCTAAGAACGTTCATCGACCGACTAGATTCGAAACTAGTCGGTCAGTAGTTGTTCTTTGACCGACTAAATCTAAATCCTATTTTTGTACAGGAGTTACTGTTTGGACTTAGTCGGTCTGCGTTGGTCAACCGACCGACTAGTTCCCAAACTAGTCGGTCAGTGGTTGCTCTTTAACCGACTAATCAGTGTCGAAACCCTAATTTCTGGGCAGCCGCCAGGTCATTTTCTATAAATACCCCACTTCGTTTCTTTTCTTTCTTTCTCTTCTCCTGACCTCTTTCCTTCCCCATTGACCTCTGATCTTCCCCAACCTTCCTCTAGCCTTCCTCCTTCATTTAGAGCTCCTCCCCCTCTCCATTTTGACCAACCACCATGCCCTAGGTCATCTCCAACCCCCAAAAATCCCCAAAACCCCATTTCTCCAGATTTTCTCCATCCATTCCAGATCTGAACCCTAGGTTCCCCGGATCGTTTCTTCACTTGCCGTGCTTGCTCGGCATCATTCTTCCGCTTTCGAATACGGTAATAACTCGATCTCTTAATATCCTCATAACCCAATGTGTTTTTGTGAAACCCTAATAAAACTAGGTTAGATGTTGTTTTAATGTTGTTTTGCCATGGCAGCGATCTCATCTCCGTAGTTAGCATTTGTGTGACGGCCTCGTTGATCGTCATCCTCGGTGCTAGGCAAGTGAAACTTGCATCTCTTGATTTGGGCCATGTCTTAGGCCATTACCTTGCTTTAGCGTAAAAGAGACTAGACGGTGAAAGGATAGCCGTCTAGACGCCATTGACCTAGCTTGACAACGAAGCTTGGTCCGACACCCTCATCATGCTTGTATGTCACGTTTAATTTAAATTAACGGTACGCGTATTAACTGTTCATGTCATCCATGCATCTTTAACTGCCATGTTTAATTTAAATTAACGGTACGCGAATATCTGTTCATGTCATTGCATTTTGCCTATCATGTTTAACTTAATTAACGGTACGCGAATAACTGCTCATGTCATTGCATGCTTGAACACTCATCGTGATTGCGTAGCATCGCTACATACTAGTGCTACTTGTTCCGGCTAGGCACCCGTTTTGCGGGCACAACCCTAGGCCAATTACAAATCTGGCTCGTGGTCCAGAAAACGAGCTCAATACAGCCTGCGGGCAATAGGGCACTCGCCTATGTGTGAGTGATCCCTTGTACTTGAATACAGCCTGCGGGTAATAGGGCGCTCACATGTGTGTGGGTGACCCCTTGTACTTGTTACTTGACAATACATGTCACACCTACCACTTGTTACTTGCTACTTGTACTTCACTTGTTATTTCTATACAATACTTGCCATGCCATGCCCCATACTTTAACTGCTAGGTTGTTAGTTTACTTTTCTTTCAGTTTCCTTGCACAAGTCTTTCGACTTGCTGACATGTGCCCCTTTTCTCTTTTGGGTGACACATGTTAGATCCTGAGCCTGAGCTTGTCGCTGAGGACGTGGTGTTTGCTGACGCTGAGTCAGAGCCCGCGTTGATCGAGGACTTCGTGGACACTGGAGATCAGTCTTAGTGTCCTCGTAGAGCGTTCCTTTTGCTTTAGACTGCTTTTAGTTATCGGTGCGTAGCACCCATACTTTGTTATGTTGTCCCTTTTGTTGGCCTTGTTCTGGGCCTTTAGACTCTTTCTTTTAGCCTGGTGGCTTTTCTGGATGTTGAACTTAATTTTCATGTTGGATGAATTCTGAGATTTGAGATTTTATTTCTGTCTCTCCTTGTGTTATTATTGTTGTTCCGTTTGTGGTTACAGGGACCTGCTTATGTTTTATTGACGCTTATCAGGTTTGGGGCTTCACCGCTCCACTCTCGTGCGGACCTTTTCACGTCTCGCCTCCATTTTAGGGAAGCGGGGCGTGACACCCATTTAGTGCCGATAACTAGACGGTCTTCCGGTTTAGGTACTAGCTCACATACTTGATTGCGTTCAAATTGCAGAAGTTCTTCTTGCATAGCTTCAATCTATGCTTCATCTGCAAAAACTTCTTCTACCTTTTTCGGCTCAACGTTAGAAACAAATGCAACAAGTGTCAAGTGTTCTATTTGAGATCTAGTTCTAATTCCTGCATCAATATCACCTATGACTTGTGTGTGTGGGTGATATGTGACTTCAGGAAATGATTTAGGCAAAGAACTAGAGATGTCATTAGCAGTGATAGATTCATTATTGGGAGTAGATGCAATGATTATGCTATCATCATCATTATGAGCAGTAGTGTGAGGTAGAGATTCATCAAATGTTACATGTAGAGTTTCAACAATAGTTTCGAAACTTTTATTGTAAACTCTATATGCCTTACTACGTAAAGAGTAACCGATAAATATACCTTCATCCGCTTTGGAGTCAAATTTATCGAAGTTATCTTTAGTATTTAGAATATAGCATTTACAACCAAAAACTCTGAAGTAAGATACTTTTGGAATTCGTTGGAGCAGTAATTCATAAGGGGTCTTTTTGAAAGGTTTTCTTATTAAAACTTTATTTTGAATATAGCACGCAGTTGCTACAGCTTCCGCCCAAAATTTTTTTGGAAGGTTGCTTTCACACAACATTGTTCGTGCACACTCTTGGAATGTTCTATTTTTCCTTTCAACTACCTCATTTTGAGGAGCAGCTCTAGGAAAAGCAAAAGTATGAGAAATGCCTCGTTCTCATAAAACAGTTTAAAGTGTTCATTTTCAAATTCACCACCGTGATCACTTCTTAAAGAAATAATTTTCAAAGAGTATAAACGTTCGATTCTTTTGAAAAATATTTCGAATTCACGGAAGGCATCATTCTTATGAGTTAAGAATAATACCCATGTATATCGAGTAAAATCATCAATTATGATAAATACGTATCTAGAGTTACATAAGGAAGGAGTTCTAGTTGGGCCAAACAAGTCCATATGGAGTAGTTCAAGTGGCCCATTAGAACTAAGAGCTCCAATATTGTTAAATGAACTCTTATACATTTTGCCAAATTGATATGAATTGCATATTTTATCCAATTTAAAATTTATTTTGGGAAGTCCTTACACCAACTCTTTCCTAGAAATCTTATCCATGTTTTTGATGTTCACTT
Source organism: Scilla litardierei (assembly GCA_030789695.1). Lineage (NCBI taxonomy): Eukaryota > Viridiplantae > Streptophyta > Magnoliopsida > Asparagales > Asparagaceae > Scilla > Scilla litardierei. The sequence continues at coordinate 217,434,918 of CM061142.1, read as the reverse complement.
GACCAAATCGTCTGCAAAGGGTCATTTGTTGAAACAATTAAACATACATTTGATTCATATTCATTTAATCTAAGTACATAAATATTTTCTACTCGCTTGCCCTTAACAAGAATATTTTTCATATCCTTGTCATAGACTAAGCAGGAGTCAAGAGCAAATAGAACTTTCATACCTTTGTTGCACAGTTGACTTATGCTTATCAGATTATGCTTTAATCCTTTCACCAAGCTTACATCTTTGATGAGTAATTTTGAAGAACTGCCGATATTACCTATTCCGACAATTTTACCTTTCTTGTTGTCACCAAATGTCACGGTTCCGCCATCATACACTTTTAGATTGCTAAGTAGTCTTGCGTTCCATGTCATGTGTGCGGAGCATCCGCTATCCATTCTCCATATGTCCTGAAGGAAAATAATTTTGACATGTTTGGTACCCACTTATAATTGGTTCCGATTTGTTAGAGAAAATACAATTTGTTATGTGCGATCTTGAATGTTGGGTATCAAGAGAATATACATGAAGCATGTGGATACCCTAATGCTTGTACAAAGTGAAAGAATTACTTATTTAGGAACCCAAATTCGATTTGAATTTGAATTCATATGAACAAATGAATCATTATAAAATCCATGCATACTTCTAGTCAAATTATGAACATAAACATTTTTATCATACAGACATAAGTGTTTAGGTATCCATATCATGTTAGGTCTAGTATTGTGTACATTGTGATGTTTGTGTACAAAATATGATCTTTGATACGCATTGTGTATAGCATGTGGTTTATGTGACATGTGATGTAATGCCCTACAAGCTACTGCACAAGTACTAGAGGGGGGGATGAATAGTACTTTAAAAATAACGAGGAGTATAATTCCTAATTATCGTGCAAACAACTACCAAATCAATTTGCGAAAGCTTAAATTGAAGACAACAACAAAATTAAGAATGCTAACAAGAGATATTACTGGGTTCGGATCCACCCAAGTCTCCCCGACTTGTTCCCGGTGAGCCTACGTCCCAACCACCCGGATCCCCTCCGGATACTTGAGTTAGAAACCCTAACTCAAGATTTCCACTATGAAATACTTGTGAAAATCCTTCACAAGTCAAATCATACACAAAATAATTTGTGACTCCCATAACCCGGGATCACAACCACACTCTCACAACCGAGAGTGAAACTTACAATATGAAATTGAAATGAAATAAGAAACTTCTTACCGACAAAATACCAATGCCTTGAGTAATGCTTACGAATTAGGGTAAGGATGATTTTGAGGAAGAAGAAGTGGCACCAAACCCTAGCTCCAAGATGTAGATCAGTGATGGAGAGCTATGGGGATGTTGGTGACCTAGAATCAAGCACTTGGCTTGGAAGGCTTCACACTCAATGAATCTCTCTTTGGAAGTAAGAGTGAGGAGAGATTATTGAATGGAATGAATAAGCTTTGAATGAGCTTTGAATGATTTCTCTTGATCTCTAAACTTGCAATAATATCAGCCTTAATTGCAATGAATGCAGCCCAACAACTATTTAAAGGATACAGGAGAGAGAGAGAGAGAAAAACGTTTCAATTAAAGCTCCAACGGCTCTTTTCTGAACCCAACTAGTCGGTCAAAGCACAACCACCGACCGACTAGTTCATCAACTAGTCGGTCGGTCAATTAACGGATACCGACTAATGAGTGAACAGAGAAAAGATCAAAGCACAGACAAAAGGAACTAGTCGGTCCAAGAATAGTCGCTGACCGACTAGTTTCACAACTAGTCGGTCGGTTACTCAACTGAGACCGACTAACAGATAAAGCTGAAGTCTGAGCATAAATAGACTTAGTCGGTCCAAGAACAAATGTTGACCGACTAATTCACCAACTAGTCGGTCGCCAAATGAGCATAGACTGACTAACGATAAACAGTAAGTTAGGTGAAAAATTGGTATGTACAGTAAAACTAAACTAGTCGGTCGATCAATGAACACAGACCGACTAAAGATAAACAGTAGCTCAGGCTCAAAAGTGCATGTACAAGGAAAGCTTAACTAGTCGGTCACAGAAGCATCACTGACCGACTAGTTCACAAACTAGTCGGTCGGTGAGTCAACTTAGACCGACTAACTGTAAACAGTAAAGAGATTAGAATTAACTGACAAGAACTAGTCGGTCCAAGAAGCTTTGATGACTGACTAGATCACCATCTAGTCGGTCAGTTCTTCTTCTTGAACCAACTAACATGCATAAGAAGTCGCGAATCAAAGCGCGAAGCTTCGGGAAGGATTGTATGGACTTCTACTAAGATCCTAGAGCTAAGATATGAGCGTTATGAAGATTTAAACCGTAAGACCTACTCAAGGCTTAACATTCTACGAAAGAAGCTTAAAAGACTATAAATAAAACTTGACGATACCGTCTTCAATAGCTTCAATCGAATCCTCATGACTTCTAAAATGGTCCATAAGCTTCAACGAAGCTTTAGGCATACGATCACGTGCTTTGAGAAGTCTTGAGACGTCGTAAATGATATTCATATGAATTCGGCGACGATCTCCATAACTGCGCTCACAAAGTGTTAGTTCACGTTATATTTATGTTTGTTCATCATCCAAAACCAAATCCGGGGAGTCCAATATCCAACATTCTCCCCCTTTTTGGTGATGACAAACCAATATAAATAATAATCAGAAATAATAATTCAAATGAAATTTACTTACTCCCCCTGCATTGATGACACATTAATTCCAATTTAAACAATAATAATACGCATCAAGCAGACGAGTGAAGTATATAAAATGAGAATCGATTATTGAAATATCGAATACCAAACGTAGGTTATTGAAATATCGGATTTGAAAATCCATTTATATATCTTAACTCCCCCTGAATCTAACACATCAAGTTAGATTCTTGGAATAATGCTTTAAATTTTCATTTAGCACATCGTTATTATTATATCTCTCCCCCTTTGGCATAAGCAAAAAGAGCGGGAGGATAACAACGACAACAACAATGGCCTCAAATAAAAAAAAGCACGGGAGTCGTAGAATACGACGACGGTTCAAGTGACACCAAAAGAAATACGAATAAAATCAAGGCGTGTCAATGAAACCATAGTCGAAAATCGTAATACGAAATCATCAAAACTCAAATCATTTTTACGGATTGAGTTATGGAATATACTCTCCAATATCAACATTCTTGGTTAATTTAGTGCATGGAAAACAATTCTATGTTTCCATAGAAGAAATTTCTATTAAACCAAGTTAATATCGTCGAGCGACGAAATCAAACATCAGAGACATAAAAAAAATTATAAATATTGCACAATAGAATTAAATGTCAAGTGCGATGTATATAAATATAAAATATGAACCAGAGTACATCAAATATAAACATCACTGACATACAAAACATTGATCCACCGATCGGGGCACAAAAGCACATCAAAATACATCATCAAAAAGATCCAAAACCCCACCCTATCCTAACCAAACTCTCTCACACTAGATGTATCATCTAAGGAGCATCGGAGAGTCCTCGAGGAAGCTCAAGAGGAAGCGACAGGATCTGCAGCAGCAGCAGGCTCTGCAGGAGAAGTGGTGGAAACTGGATCAGCAGGAACGTCTGGAATGTCAGCAGGAGTGACGGAAGAAGTGGCAATCTCTGAAGCAGCAACAGTAGTGGCCTCGGGAGCACCAGTCGGAGTATCCACCGCAGGAGTGGTGGCAACAGGTGTGCTCCCGGGGGCACCAGCAGACGAAGCAGCAACAGCAGCACCAGAAGTGGTAGCACCAGCAGCAGCAGTACCAGAAGTGCCCTCGGGGGCACGAGTGGAAGCACGAAAAAGCTCCTCAATGTCCTCCTTAGCCAACTCATCCATCTCCTCATCCTCAGAAACAGAAGGAGGAAGCTGAATACCCATCAGACTAGCCATACGGTAAACTACCTCCTCGGTACGAGCCAAACGAGACTCGTGATGACGAAGTAACCGAACGACATCATCAAGGGTGGCAGAGGGAGCAGCAGAGGCACTGGCAGAGGCAGACGCTGAAGGTGTCGTCCTCTGAACGTGACGGAGCGCCGCAAGAGATTTCTTGACGGCCGTCGCGTTCAGGGGAGGACCAAGTGGACGCTCATCGTCACGAGGCAAGGGGACACGGAAGTGACGGAAAACAAGGGTCAACAAGCACGGAAATGGGATATGAGCTGATTTCGAGGACTTACGAATACACTCGAAAGAGTCAATCTTATCGAGTATAATGCGAGCCCAGTTAATCGAGCTCCCCATGAAAATGGCATAGATCATCTTCAGAAAAGGCTGGGACGGTAGAGATGATGAGCCGTACTTGGGAAGCAAGCATGACTTCAGAATCAGATTGAGGACCCATGCATTTTGCTTGAAAGATTTGGAAGGCACGCTAATCATGGCGAGAGGAATCTGATGGAAAATCTCAGAGAGGACGGTCTGATCAAGGGAAGAAATATCATCAACAGAAATGTCTGAGGGGAGGAGGCCAGACGAAGAGATACCCAAAATCTCTCCTAAGATTTCTGCTGTGAGGACTATAGGAGTCCCCAAAACAGTCGTCTCAATAGAGTGGGTCTCATCGTACTGACCCCGGATCCTATTGGCATAGAATAGCTTGACTAATCGAGGGTAGGGGTGAGGATTCGCCTTCGGGTCATATCGAAGGTAATCGAGAAGACCCGAGGACGAAAGAAGATCAGCTAACCCTATGAAGTCACTGAACTGGACGAAATGCTCCAGAAGCAGCAGGTAATGTTCGATACGGTTGTAAGCCGCGAGACACATAGGGTCATCGCGACACAACGAGATATCGACACCACCAACCGGCATCGGAGCCTTTCCCTTAGGCTTACGGGTAGACGTACGAGGTCGGGAGCTAGACTCAGGATGGGTAGGAGGAGTGGGTTCCCTATGAGTCTCAGGCTCGGGGATATACTCGGTGTCGGAATCCGAAGCACCGGGCGGAGTGGGAGCACGGAAAATAACTGGCTTGGGCTTGGGCTGAGATTTGGCTCGGGGTTTCGCAGTCGCCGTCCTCTTACGCTTAAGAGGAGGCGAAGACGAAGAGGGTTGGGTGGTCTTAGCACGGCGTTTCGGAGGGGTTCTCGAAGGTTGAACGGGATCCGTAGGGTTTGGTTCTACGGTCATCGGCGAGGGGATAGAGGGAGTGATCGGGATTCGTGTTCTTGCCATAATCGAAGCAAGACACGACGCACGAGATCGAATCGAAGAAACCCTAGCACAACCCTAGGAAATCCGAAACCCTAGAAGAAGCCCTAACAGAAAATGAACTAACCCTAACCCTAGGCTGAAAATGAACCCTAGACAGGAGAGGGAGTGAGAGGGGTTACCCTAGGTGGAAGATCGACGGTCGGCGACGGCGGGAATGGTCGGAAAATGGCCGGAAGACGAAGGGTCACGAGGGAGGAACGGGGGTTTTCGAGCTGGAGAACAAAAAGCAACCGACTAAAATGAAAAAGAATCGGTTAGATCGAGTTTAAGTCGGTCGAGAGCTCAAAAGACCAAACAGTCCCTGGCACAACTAGTCGGTCACAGTTCAAGCACTGACCGACTAGATCACAATCTAGTCGGTCGGTCATTGAGCTTGAACCGACTAGTTGCAAACAGTGGCTGAACCCAAGTTAACTGACAAGAATTAGTCGGTCTGTGTTCATTTACTGACCGACTAGATCTCAATCTAGTCGGTCGGTCACTGAACATGAACCGACTAAAGAGTTAAGCGAAGAGGAAACTAAGCTTGAGTTAGTCGGTCTGAGTTCTTTTACTAACCGACTAGATACGAATCTAGTTGGTTGGTGATTGAACTGATACCGACTAAAGGAGTTCAAAAGTTAAGAGATAGAGCTAGTCGGTCTGAGTTCATTAGCTGACCGACTAGATGTGAATCTAGTCGGTTGGTTGATGAACTGAGACCGACTAGATGAGTCCAAAAATTGATAATGAAGTTCTCTCCTCAAAATACTTGGACGATACATCACAATCCTCTCAAAAATCATCTAAACTACCCCATTAAACATCGAAATCTCAAATACGACATTCAAACATGAATTCGAGCAAAAATTCAAAATATCACATAAATTCCCGAAAAATCCAATAAGTCTAGCATGAATGAAATATTGTGAAATATAATAGCATGCAAGATTATTGAATGAAACATGAATCCTATATCTCGGATTCACCCATAATCCCCAATTCTCGACGCAACCGTACAAAGGAGTCCTCCTTTAGGGGTTTCGTGAAAATATCGCAATTTGCTTTTGGGTTTCAACGTACACTAAAATGATGTCCTTTTTAGCAACATGATCATCTAAAAAGTGGTGTCGGACATCTATGTGTTTCGAACGGGAATGGTGTACCGGGTTCTTGGAAAGACATATTGCACTTTGGTTGTCAACCATGATAGGGCAAGTATCACAATTTATACCAAATTCTTTAAGAGTGTGTCTCATCCAAAGAACTTGAGCACACGCGGCACCGGCGGCAATGTATTCCGCCTCGGTGGTTGAAAGTGATACGGAATTTTGCTTCTTGGAAAACCAAGAGACAAGGGAATTTCCTATAAAATGGCAAGTGCCACTAGTACTTTTCCTGTCGGATTTGCATCCCGCATAATCGGCATCACTATATGAGATTAACTCATATGTGCTAGATTTCGGATAAAGTTATCCAAAATCAAGTGTATAACTTAGATAACGGAAAATACGTTTTACCGCTACTAAGTGAGACTTCTTAGGTTGAGACTGATAACGAGCACATACGCATATGGCAAACATAATATCGGGCCTACTTACGGTAAGATAAAGTAAACTACCTATCATACCTCGATATAGATGAATGTCTACATCCTTACCGCCTGTATCCTTATCAAGATGCGTAGTCGTGCTCATTGGAGTCTTTTTCCCAGAGGCACTCTCCATTCCAAATCGCTTAAGCAACTCCACCGTATACTTCGTTTGGTGGATGAAGATTGCATCGTCCATTTGGCGAATTTGGAGACCTAAGAAATACTTGAGCTCACCCATGTGGCTCATCTCAAATTGTTCCTTCATCACATTAGAAAACTCTTCGCAAAGATCAAAGTTAGTAGCACCGAAAATGATATCATCAACATATATTTGAACTAAAATTATATCATTATTCGAATGCTTAACAAAAAGTGTAGAATCGGCTTCTCCCATTTTAAAATTCAAATCCAAAAGAAAATTCTTTAGGCGATCATACCAAGCTCGAGGAGCTTGTCTCAAGCCGTAAAGCGCTTTCTTTAGTTTAAAAACATGATTTGGAAATTTTTCATTAATAAAACCCGGAGGTTGAGAAACGTAAACTTCCTCAACAACATCTCCGTTTAAAAATGCACTTTTAACATCCATTTGAAATAATTTAAAATCCTTATGGCATGCAAAAGACAATAATAATCTAATTGATTCTAATCTAGCTACCGGAGCGAAGGATTCTTCGAAATCAATACCTTCCTCTTGACGGTAGCCTTGAGCAACTAACCGAGCTTTGTTCCGGACGACGACTTGGTTTTCGTCGGTTTTGTTCTTGAAGATCCACTTTGTCCCTATGACGGTGTGGTTCTTCGATGGCAATGGAACAAGCTCCCAAACTTCATTCCTCTCGAATTGAATGAGTTCCTCCTCCATGGCTAAGATCCAAGCGCTATCTTCGCATGCTTCATTAACATTCTTTGGCTCTATCGAGGAGGCAAAGGCACAATGAGCGAAGTAGTTCACTTGCGATCTCATCTTGACACTATCATGTATATTGCCAATGACTTGCTCATGAGGATGGTCACGAACGGTATGAAGCCGTTTGGGAATATCTTGGTCACTAGGAACATTCTCAACAACTTCATTAGTTGGGTTAGTCTCAATAGAATCAATAGAATCATTAGAGTTAGAATTACCAATTGAATCATATAAGACATCCATATAGTCATCATCATTAGTAATTCTAGTTGGAACAAATCCTTCATTAAATGACACATGAAGCGACTCCTCGATCGTTGAGGTTTGTTTGTTGAATATCCGGTAGTCTTTGCTACGCGAAGAATATCCAACAAAAATCCCCTCATCGGATCTTGGATCGAATTTGTCCAAACTACCATACGTGTTCTTAATAAAACATTTCGAACCAAAAACACGAAAATGTTTAACTTGAGGCAACCTACCAAACAACAATTCATAACAAGTTTGTTTAGTGCCGGGCCTCAAAAGTATTCTATTAAACACATAGCAAGCGGTGTGTACCGCTTCCGCCCAAAATTGATGGCCAAGTTGGCTATCATCAAGCATAGTGCGAGCACACTCCACTAGCGTCCTATTCTTTTTCTCAACTACACCATTTTGAAGAGGTGCACGAGGGAAAGAGAAGGTGTGTGTAATACCAACTTCATCACAAAATGTCTCAAAAGACTCATTCTCAAATTCACCTCCATGATCACTACGAATAGTGACAATGGTGGTTCCTAAGAGATTTTGTACTTTCTTAACAAAAATTGTGAAGTTTTCAAAAGCTTCATTTTTATTACACAATGAAAATACCCAAGTAAACCTAGAAAAGTCATCAACGATGACAAGTCCATATCTAGCATTACCTAATGAAGCAACTCTAGTTGGCCCAAATAAATCTAGATGTAATAGCTTTAGAGGCCGCTTAGAAGAAATGCTTTTCTTAGGTTTAAATGAAGATTTTGGAAGCTTGCCTCATTGGCACGAGTCACAAAAGCTTTTCTTTTGAAAGACAAGCTTAGGGAAGCCTCTAATAGAATTTAACTTGGAAAGCTTAAAAAGTGTTCCAAAGTTCACATGACCAAAATGTCGATGCCATAAGTGTTGTTCACTTGTGTTGGCAATAAGACATTGTTCATGTGATTTTGGAAGATCTAGGATATATATATCCTTATGGCGTGTACCGGAAAACAATAATACATTATTATCTTTTCTTAAAATATGGCACATTCCTTTCGAAAAGTTAACTTTGTAACCTTTGTCACAAAGTTGACTTATTGAAATAAGATTGTGGTTTAATCCTTTAACAAGGTAAACATCACATATAATGGGTTTAGAAGGATTACCCACTTTACCAACACCTATGATGGTTCCGCTCTCGTTGCCTCCAAATACGACGCAGTTTCCATTTGCAATGGGAACCACTCCGGAGAGCAATTGAGCGTCACCCGTCATGTGTTTTGAACACCCGCTATCGAGTATCCAATTCCCCTTGGAGCTAAATTTAAATGTGTTGCTCCTTTTCTTTTTCTTTTCCTTGAGTACCTAAAGATAGAAAATTTCATATCATGGTACCCAAGGTCATTGGGTCCAAAAGATTAGACCTTTGGAAGCCAAGTCCAATTGGACTTAGACTTCCCCACATAATTTCTACTATGCACAGCATCCGAAAAATAAGCATTCATATACACTTGTTTTTCATCCATGCTTGTTTCCTTTGGGCTCCAAATAGTGAAAATCTTGGGAGCCCTCATTCTATTGGGTGCATGCATGTGTTGTTGGTTTCTACGTGATGCATGTCGTGGATAGGCATAAGGAACATGATGGAATGGTGCATGTGGATAATTATTCATATGATGTTGTGGGTGAACATATGCATGTGTGGGAACACATGCGTGAGGGTGTCTCACATGGTGTTCACGTGCCCGTGAATGTGTTGCATAAAAATCATCATATGTGTGAGCTGGTGGAGTAGGACGTGTGTTCCTACGTGGCATAGTATTGGTGTACATATAAGCATGCCCCTTCTTTGGAGGTCCACCCAAAGTGGGTTTCTTTCTGAAAGAGGGTGTGGACGAGGTGGAAGCACCATTGGTAGAAGAACTACCAATAGAGTGTTTGCTACCACTCGTTGAGTCACCGGAAGTTGGCCTAACAAAAGTAGTGGCCGATTTGGATGAACATCCCATCGTATACCCCAAGCCAATGTGGTAATTGGCCGGAAGTAAGTCACTTAGGATTTTATCCAAATGGTCCTTACCCTTATTGAATTTATTAATTCGGCCTAATGTGTTCTCATATTTCTCGGTGAGAGAACGCATATAAGTATCCAAGTTGGATACTTGCGATGTGAGCATATAAACACGAGATTTAAGATTCTCATTCTCAATACTCAAAGTCGAGTTTTGAGAAGTCAAATCCGCTATCTTGTGATCCTCCGGATCTTCAATGCAAACATGTTCAAGTTTAGATTTGAGATTAACAATCTCATTTCTTAACTCTTCAACAACGGTGTCGTTGTTGGTGATGATAGTTTTAGGCGAGGTTTGAATGCTAGCTAGGTCATCTTTTACCTTAGTATATCTATTTACTAATTTAGTGTATTTAGACCATAATTGAGAATTAGCATTCCTAAGGTCATCCATAGTTACCTCATCGCCTTCATCGTCACTATCATCGGAAGAGGAGGATCCTTGATCATTCTCCTCTCTTGCCATGAAGCACATGTGTGCTTGCTCCACTTGCTCATCGTCCGACTCTCCACTTGAGGAATCCTCGGAGTCGGTGAATGTTGCTCCGACAAGTCCCTTTTTGTTCCCTTTCTTGTACTTCTTGGACTTATCGAATTTCGGCGCCTTCCACTTCTCCTTTTGCTTGTTGAGAGGACACTCCGCTTTCATGTGTCCTGGCTTATTGCACTTGAAACACAAAGGAGAGGAGGAGGCGTTAGAAGAACCAAATTTAGCTTTGTTCTTATAGTTACCTTTTCGGAAGAAACGGTTGAACTTCTTGGCCATGAGTGCCATGGACTCCAAGTCCAACTCGTTTTCCGAGTCTTCATCATCGGTTGATGTGGATGTGCATGGAGCGGCCTTGAAAGCAATAGCCTTCTTCTTTGGCTCGTCTTGCTTTAGGTAGGACTTCATCTTTTCCTGCAATTTTAGCTTGCTATCCTTGCGTACCTCGTATGACATTAAAGTACCCATTAGTTGAACTACGGTGTACTTGTTCATGTCATTACCTTCCTCGATGGCGAAGGTACGCTTTTCCCAAGAAGAAGGAAGTCCTTCGATAAGCTTCGAACACTTCTCCTTTTGGGTGTAGGTTTTGCCGAGAGCCTCCAACTCGTTTATGATGTCGACGAAGCGAGCGTAATACTCCTTCATCTTCTCGTCCTGTTGCATATGAAACATTTCGTAATCTTTGTTAACAACTACGAGTTTAGAGTCTCTTACCCTACTCGTCCCTTCATGTAGTATGAGGAGGGAGTTCTAAATTTGATATGTACTCTTACATGTGCATATCTTATTGAAGTCCTCAGGATCCAATGCGCATTGCAGGTGTTCATTGCCTTGGCATTGCTTGCCTCCACGGCGACCTCCGCTGTCACGACCCGCTTTCCTAAAATGGAGGCGAGACGTGAAAAGGTCCGCACGAGAGTGGAGCTGTGAAGCCCCAAACCCGATAAGCGTCAATAAAACATAAGCAGGTCCCTGTAACCACATCGGAACAACAATAATAATACAAGGAGAGACTGAAATAAAATCTCACATCTCATAAATTGTCCAACATGAAAATAAGTCCAACATCCAGAAAAGCCACCAGGCTAAAAGAAAGAGTCTAAAGGCCCAGAACAAGGCCAACAAAAGCAACGACATAACAAAGTATAGGTGCTACGCACCGATAACAAAACAACTGTCTAAACAAAAGTAAAACACAACGAAGACACTAGGACTGGTCCCCAGTGTCCACGTACTCCCCGTTAAATACAAGCTCGGGCTCGGCGTCAGCAAGCACCTCATCCTCAACAAGGTACTCAGGCTCGAGATCTAACATGTGTCACCCAAAAGAGTAAAGGGGCACATGTCAGCAAGTCTAAAAGACTTGGGCAAGGAAACTGAAAGTAAGGCAACTAGCAACCTAGCATTTATAGTATGCATGACATGGCAGTTATAACATGAGTGCACAATCAAGACATGGCAAGACAATTTGTACAAGAGAACAATCATCGGGACAAGACAAGAGTAGCCAAGCTACTATCAATCTCAATCAATTCACTATTCACGTTGTTTGTAGATGTTTACGCCTTACAGCTGAATGGTTTCACATTTGCTGATTGGCCGCTTAACTCTTACCCCCAATACCCACACGTAATGGAGCCAGGGTCCCCGCACATGAGCTCAGCAAGTGAGCCGGGGTTGCCCCGCACATGAGCTCGCATTCTTAAACATTTGGCGTAGGGGTGCACCTAGCCGGAAACAAGCAATTCGGGCATTGGCTATCAACCAACACATGGCCCGCTTCTGGAACACGAGCCAGGAACACAAGCATTCGTAGCAAAGCTACGCAATCACAAAAGCACTTAGAGAATGCAATGACATGACAATTAATTCGCGTACCGTTAATGGAAAGTAAACATGACATGGTAATTGTGCAACATGCTATATGTCGGAACTAGCTTCGTTGTCAAGCTAGTTCCCCAAATTTGCACCTAGGCGAGTATCATTTCGTCGTCTAGCCTCTTTTACGCCTACAACAAGCAAATGGCCTAAATCATGGCCTAAACCCTAAGTGGCAAGTTTCACTTGCCTAGCACCGGGGATGACGACCACTTCGTCACACGGATGCCAATCTACGGGGAAATCGCTGTTATGGGGGAACAATCATCAAACAACATGCAATTTTATTAGGGTTTCATAAAAATACCAATAGGCTATGAAAACATAGAGGAATCGATTTCTTACCGAGAGGAGGCGGAAGGAACACTCCGGAGTACCCTAGGACCAGATCTGGAAACAAATGGAGAAGTTTGGAGAGTTAGGGTTTTTGGGGGATTTTGGGGATTTTGGTGAGATTTTAGGGGAGATGAGAGGTAGATAGGGTGGATGGATGGTTTGGATGATGGATTTAGGGCTTGGGATGAAGGAAAAGGGCTTGGAAGAAGATGGGGGCTCAATGGGGGAGATTTTAGGGTTTTGGGTCGAGTGGAGGAAGAAGAAAACGTTTGGGATGGGTTTAAATAGGATGGGCTGGCGGCTGCCCAGAAATTAGGGTTTTAACACAGGTTAGTCGGTCAAAGAGCAACCACTGACCGACTAGTTTGGCAAATAGTCGGTCGGTTGACCAACGCAGACCGACTAAGTGTAAACAGTAACTCCTGAACGAAAATAGGATTTAGAATTAGTCGGTCCATGAACAAATACTGACCGACTAGTTTAGCATCTAGTCGGTCGATGAACGTTCTTAGACCGACTAATAGTGAACAGTATTGATACTAAAATTTAGATGATGAGTTAGTCGGTTAAAGAAGCATTGCCGACCGACTAGTTTGCAACCTAGTCGGTCAACCAACGTTCTTAGACCGACTAACGATAAACAGTAACTCCTGAGAAATTTAGAAAGCCAACTAGTCGGTCCAAGAAGGATTGCCGACCGACTGGATCGTCATCTAGTCGGTCGGTGCCCCTTCTTATACCGGCTAATGAGCACAAAAAGTTCCGATACGGAGCGCGGGGCCCCGGGATCGATTCCTAAGACTCCTAGGCTTGATCTAATAGTAAGATACGACCGCTATGAAGTCCGTCACAAATGACATACTTCGAAATCGACAATCCTAAGGAAGAAACGAGAAAATACGACGAATCGATCGAAAATGAAAGCTACGGAGATGAAAACCACACAAGAAGAGAAAATCCACCAAAACATATATTATATTATAATAAATCTAAATACATGAAAAGCAGTCGTTACATCCTCCCCAACTTAAGAAAAATTCCGTCCTCGGAATTTCCAAATACTCACGAGTCCGGAAACAAAAGTGGGAAACGCTCTCGCATCTCATCCTCATTCTCCCAAGTAGACTCTCCAGGTGAGCCGTGTCGCCACATCACCCTCACAAGATTGACAATCTTGTTCCGAAGCGATTTCTGACGCCTGTCCAGAATCTGCACTGGATGCTGGTCATACGTCATATCGGGGCGAACGGTAATCTCCGAAAAATCCACAGCATGAGACGGATCGCTAAGGTATCGACGAAGCTGCGACACATGGAAAACATTGTGAACTCCTTCCAAAGATGGCGGCAAGGCCAAGCGATAAGCTACCTCGCCAACCCTCTCCAAAATGTCAAACGGTCCAATGTATCGCGGGCTCAACTTCCCACGCTTCCCGAAACGAATCACACCACGATTCGGGGAAATCTTCAAGAACACATGGTCGCCCGGCTGAAATTCCAAAGGACGACGTTTAGCATCCGCCCAATGCTTAAAACGGTCCTGAGCAATCCTCAACCTCTCCCGAATATTCCTGAAGATATCCACGGCCTCCACGATCATCTCAGGTCCCAACAACTCCCGATCACCAACGTCATCCCAACTCAATGGCGATCGACATTTCCTCCCATAAAGAGCGGCGAAAGGCGCCATGCCAATACTCGCCTGGAAGCTGTTGTTGTAAGAGAACTCCACCAAATGCAGATGGTCCTCCCACGAACCCTTGAAATCCAACATGCACGCCCTCAGCATGTCTTCCAAAATCTGAATCGTCCTCTCGGACTGGCCATCCGTCTGCGGATGGTACGCCGTGCTGAAACTCAGACGCGTAGTCAAGCTCTTCTGCAAACTCTGCCAGAACTGAGATGTGAACCTCGTGTCTCTGTCAGACACGATACTCACGGGGACTCCATGAAGTCGCACAATCTCCTGCACGATTCATGTTACATCACTATCCAACTAGGAAAAGGAAAGGAAACGGAGAGTAAAAGAATTTTACCTCCATATATCTCCTTGCTAGCGCCTCAGTGGACTGTCCCACTCGGAACGGAATAAAGTGCGCAGATTTGGTCAATCGATCTACGATCACCCAAATCGCGTCATTCTGCTTCGGACTCCGAGGTAGTCTAGTCACGAAATCCATAGTGATGTGTTGCCATTTCCACTCCGGAATCGGAAGTGGTTGTAGCAACCCGGCCGTACGCTGATGCTCCGCCTTCACTTGCTGGCAAACCAAGCACTTGGCTACACTCCGAGCCACGCTCCTCTTCATACCATGCCACCAATAATTCAGACGAAGATCCTGGTACATCTTGGTGCCACCAGGATGCACAGAATACGGCGAACTGTGTGCCTCCACCATCAGCTCCTCTCTGATATCCCCAGCCGGCACACACAACCTGGCTCCGAACCTCAGCGAGCCATCCTCATGAATCAAAAAGTCAGTCCGCAGACCGGCTTCCACCTGCTCCCGAATCTTCACCAGCTTCGGATCCTCAGCCTGGCCAGCCTTAATCCGATCCACGATCGTCGACTGTACCTGCATGTACATCAACGACAAAGCCTCCCCAGGAAGAACAATCTCCACACCAGACTCGCAAAAATCCTGCTGCAATCTCCACTGCGAGGTCAAAATCATCACCGCTGGAAGCCTACTCAAAGCATCCGGAACCACATTCACCTTGCCAGGGTGAAACTGCAAATCAATCTCATAATCTGCCATAAGCTCCAACCATCGACGTTGTCGCATGTTGAGCTCCTTCTGAGTGAAAATATACTTCAAGCTTTTGTGATCGGTGAAAATCTTCACTTTCTCACTCAGCAAGAAGTGCCTCCAAATCTTAAGAGCAAACACAACGGCAGCCAACTCCAAATCATGTGTCGGTTAATTCTTCTCATGAACCTTAAGCTGACGAGACGCATACGCCACAACATGCCCATGCTGATGCAACACACAACCGAGACCCTTGCCAGAAGCATCGCAAAAGATCTCAAATCCACCGCTGCGATCAGGCACAACAAGAATAGGGGCGGTCGTCAACCTCTCCTTCAGAATACCAAAAGCACTCTCACAATCACCTGACCAAACAAAAGCAACATCCTTCCGCGTCAACCTGGTCATCGGCTCAGTAATACGAGAAACGTCCTTAATGAATCGCCGATAATAACCAGCAAGTCCAAGGAAACTCCGAATCTCAGACGCAGACGACGGAACAGGCCACTCCCTGATGGCCCGAATCTTCTCAGGATCCACTGAAATACCATCTCCAGTCACCACATGCCCGAGAAAAGCAACTCTATCCAGCCAGAACTCGCACTTCGAAAACTTAGCATACAACCGATGCTTCCTCAAAATCTCCAACACCGTCCTTAAGTGCGAGGCATGCTCTTACTCCGACTTCGAATAGATCAGAATGTCGTCAATAAAGATAACGACAAACTTATCCAAAAAGTCGTAGAAAATTAGGTTCATCAGATTCATGAAAACTGCGGGCGCGTTAGTTATGCCGAAAGGCATAACCACGAACTCATAGTGTCCATACTTCGTCCTGAACGCTGTCTTCGGAACATCATCCTTCTTCACCTTCAACTGATGGTAACCACTTCTCAGATCCAATTTAGAAAACACCCTCGAACCTCCAAGCTGATCAAAAATATCATCGATGCGAGGCAACGGGTATTTATTCTTAATGGTCACCGCGTTCAACTCCCGATAGTCCACGCACATGCGACGCGAACCATCCTTCTTCTTAACCAGCAACACCGGTGCTCCCCACGGAGACACGCTAGGATTAATATAACCCTTCTGCAAAAGCTCATCCAACTGCTTCCGCAACTCTTCCAATTCTGCAGGTGCCATACGATACGGCGCCTTCGAAATCGGCTGCGCACTTGGAACAAGATCGATAGAAAATTCTAGGGCTCGATCAGGTGGCAAACCAGACATCTCCTCGGGAAAGACGTCGCCGAAATCACGCACCACAGCTGGCCACTCCAGCTCCATCTGCATAGCCACAGCCTCCACCGGCCTGGCCAGAAATCTGACAGGACCAAGCAAACTGCTGCCATGACTGAACTCAAATACTGGATGTCCGGGAATCTCGAACACCACCTTCTTCCTTCGACAGTCGATCGTAGCATAGAAGCTCGCAAGCCAGTCCATCCCAAGAACTGCATCATAGTTGATGATGTCGTGGACAATGAAATCAGCAAAAAGCTCATGTCCACAGACCACCAACGAGCAAGAATTGCAACCACGATGCACCGAGACCACGCCATTCCCTGTAACGATATTCCAACTCTTGGAAAGAGGGGACGTCGACAAGGAATGCCTCTCCACGAAGCTCCGAGAAATAATACACATCGATGCACCAGAGTCAAAGAGGACTCGTGCAGGAAATGTGCAAACCAAAACCACACCTAATCAAGCAATTAACAATCAACCCCTAGTCTAGCAAACAACCATGTTCAAGCAAACAACACAATCTAACAATCAAAACCAGCTAGGAAAGTACATCTAGATTGAGGATTACCTGCGATAACCTCATCCACAGCCTCGCTCTCCGCAGCGGTCATCAGAAAAGCCTGCCTCCTCGGCGGAACAGCCTGTTGAAAAGCATGCCTCTGCGGAACAAGTGCTGCTCCACATCCAGCAGGAACAGACGCTCGCTGCTGCAACGGCTGTGCTGCAACAGGTGCCCTCCGCAGCTGATTCGCATGCCGACAATCCTTCGCGACATGGGAAGCATCACCACAAACCAGACACTGGCCCAGAAACTTCCGACACTGATCCTTAATGTGGCCAGGCTTGCCGCAGATATGGCAAGACTTCAGAATAGGCCCTCCTGGCCTCTTAAACTGAGCAGACTGATTAGGCCTGAATCCAGGTCTAACCACAGCTCTCGCCTGTTCCACAGGCCTCTTCCCAGCACCAACAACAGACCCACTCCGCTGGTTCACGAGCAGCTCCTGCCTCTTGGCTGCTACCAGAACCTTCTGATAGGACTCCCGGTCAGAAGAGGTCACAAAACTCTGGAGCTCCGAAGCAAGTCCCTGCAGGAACCTCTGAGATCTCTCCTCAGCGTCCTACACCATCTTTGGCGCAAACCGACTCAGCCTCATGAACTCTTGGTGATACATGTCCACCGACGAGTTCCCTTGCTTCAAGTCAATAAAACGCTGCAGCATATCTTCCCTGGCAGCTTTCGGAAAGAACTCACCCTCAAATCTGGCCTTGAAGGTAGCCCAAGCTATCGGCTCCACCAACATCTTCTCTTCCGCATCCCACCAATTCCGAGCATTATCCTTGAGTTGCCTCTTCGCCAAATCAACCCATCCAGCCGGGGTGATCTTGGCCATCTTCAGATTGTCCTCGATGTTCCGAATCCACTCATCGGCAGCCAGAGGACCCTCAGACCCATCAAAATATGCGGGACCCAGCTCCCGAAATTGCTTCGCTCCCGGCTCAGAGCGAGGGGCATCCGGAAGAGCCCGGGCAGCTCGAGCAAGTGGAGCATTCTGGACTTGCAGAAGCACGCCCTGCTGCACTTGCATCATCTGGAGCATCATCCGCATCATCTCACCACTGGTGGGTTCCCACTCAGGCTCCACATCATGAGGGAGCGCACCACTGCCCCCACCACGGGTGAAACGCCTTCCTGCCATCTAATGACACAGAGAACGAATCAGATCAGACTCATAGCTTATGACATCGGACGTCGAACTTAGTTTATTGGACATTCTAATTTTATTATTGCTATTTCAAAAATCGCAGTTACAGAAGGACCTGCATGGGCCACCAACAAAACCTGTTACGACCCGCTTCCCTAAAATGGAGGCGAGACGTGAAAAGGTCCGCACGAGAGTGGAGCTGTGAAGCCCCAAACCCGATAAGCGTCAATAAAACATAAGCAGGTCCCTGTAACCACAACGGAACAACAATAATAATACAAGGAGAGACTGAAATAAAATCTCACATCTCATAAATTGTCCAACATGAAAATAAGTCCAACATCCAGAAAAGCCACCAGGCTAAAAGAAAGAGTCTAAAGGCCCAGAACAAGGCCAACAAAAGCAACGACATAACAAAGTATAGGTGCTACGCACCGATAACAAAACAACTGTCTAAACAAAAGTAAAACACAATGAAGACACTAGGACTGGTCCCCAGTGTCCACGTACTCCCCGTCAAATACAAGCTCGGGCTCGGCGTCAGCAAACACCTCGTCCTCAACAAGGTACTCAGGCTCGGGATCTAACATGTGTCACCCAAAAGAGTAAAGGGGCACATGTCAGCAAGTCTAAAAGACTTGGGCAAGGAAACTGAAAGTAAGGCAACTAGCAACCTAGCATTTATAGTATGCATGACATGGCAGTTATAACATGAGTGCACAATCAAGACATGGCAAGACAATTTGTACAAGAGAACAATCATCGGGACAAGACAAGAGTAGCCAAGCTACTATCAATCTCAATCAATTCACTATTCACGTTGTTTGTAGATGTTTACGCCTTACAGCTGAATGGTTTCACATTCGCTGATTGGCCGCTTAACAACTACCCCAAAACCCAGAGTTTACGCCTTACCACTGCAGTTGCTGATCGGGCAGACTCCCAGTTGATTGGTCGCTTAACTCTTACCCCCAATACCCACACGTAATGAATGAAACAGGGTCCCCGCACATGAGCTCAGCAAGTGAGCCGGGTTTGCCCCGCACATGAGCTCGCATTCTTAAACATTTGGCGTAGGGGTGCACCTAGCCGGAAACAAGCAATTCGGGCATTGGCTATCAACCAACACATGGCCCGCTTCTGGAACACGAGCCAGGAACACAAGCATTCGTATCAAAGCTACGCAATCACAAAAGCACTTAGAGAATGCAATGACATGACAATTAATTCGCGTACCGTTAATGGAAAGTAAACATGACATGGTAATTGTGCAACATGCTATATGTCGGAACTAGCTTCGTTGTCAAGCTAGTTCCCCAAATTTGCGCCTAGGCGAGTATCATTTCGTCGCCTAGCCTCTTTTATGCCTACAACAAGCAAATGGCCTAAAACATGGCCTAAACCCTAAGTGGCAAGTTTCACTTGCCTAGCACCGGGGATGACGACCACTTCGTCACACGGATGCCAATCTACGGGGAAATCGCTGTTATGGGGGAACAATCATCAAACAACATGCAATTTTATTAGGGTTTCATAAAAATACCAATAGGCTATGAAAACATAGAGGAATCGATTTCTTACCGAGAGGAGGCGGAAGGAACACTCCAGAGTACCCTAGGACCAGATCTGGAAACAAATGGAGAAGTTTGGAGAGTTAGGGTTTTTGGGGGATTTTGGGGATTTTGGGGAGATTTTAGGGGAGATGAGAGGTAAATAGGGTGGATGGATGGTTTGGATGATGGATTTAGGGCTTGGGATGAAGGAAAAGGGTTTAGAAGAAGATGGGGGCTCAATGGGGGAGATTTTAGGGTTTTGGGTCGAGTGGAGGAAGAAGAAAACGTTTGGGATGGGTTTAAATAGGATGGGCTGGTGGCTGCCCAGAAATTAGGGTTTTAACACAGGTTAGTCGGTCAAAGAGCAACCACTGACCGACTAGTTTGGCAACTAGTCAGTCGGTCGACCAACGCAGACCGACTAAGTGTAAACAGTAACTCCTGAACGAAAATAGGATTTAGAATTAGTCGGTCCATGAACAAATACTGACCGACTAGTTTAGCATCTAGTCGGTCGATGAACGTTCTTAGACCGACTAATAGTGAACAGTATTGATACTAAAATTTAGATGATGAGTTAGTCGGTTAAAGAAGCATTACCGACCGACTAGTTTGTAACCTAGTCGGTCAACCAACGTTCTTAGACCGACTAACGATAAACAGTAACTCCTGAGAAATTTAGAAAGCCAACTAGTCGGTCCAAGAAGGATTACCGATCGACTGGATCGTCATCTAGTCGGTCGGTGCCCCTTCTTATACCGGCTAATGAGCACAAAAAGTTCCGATACGGAGCGCGGGGCCCCGGGATCGATTCCTAAGACTCCTAGGCTTGATCTAATAGTAAGATACGACCGCTATGAAGTCCGTCACGAATGACATACTTCGAAATCGACAATCCTAAGGAAGAAACAAGAAAATACGACGAATCGATCGAAAATGAAAGCTACGGAGACGAAAACCACACAAGAAGAGAAAATCCACCAAAACATATATTATATTATAATAAATCCAAATACATGAAAAGCAGTCGTTACATCCGCGGTTGTCCATTTCTCAAAGTCTTCTTCGGCGGGCTCGACGTATTCCTTCATCGTGGTCCTCCATAGAGATGCACTCCGGAGGAAAGTTTCCATGCGGCATTTCCAGTACCCGTAGTTGGTACCGTTGAAGAATGGGGGCCTCGTTGAGGAATGTCCTTCCATCACCGAAGATGCTCCTTCACGGTTCCTGAAGGTGCCATAGTCGGAAGGTGGACGCACGGTCTTGTTGTCGTTGGCAGACATAGCTAAGTATCTGGCTCTGATACCAAATGTAATGCCCTACAAGCTACTGCACAAGTACTAGAGGGGGGGTGAATAGTACTTTAAAAATAACGAGGAGTATAATTCCTAATTATCGTGCAAACAACTACCAAATCAATTTGCGGAAGCTTAAATTGAAGACAACAACAAAATTAACAATGCTAACAAGAGATATTACTGGGTTCGGATCCACCCAAGTCTCCCCGACTTGTTCCCGGTGATCCTACGTCCCAACCACCCGGATCCCCTCCGGATACTTGAGTTAGAAACCCTAACTCAAGATTTCCACTATGAAATACTTGTGAAAATCCTTCACAAGTCAAATCATACACAAAGTAATTTGTGACTCCCACAAACCGGGATCACAACCACACTCTCACAACCGAGAGTGAAACTTACAATATGAAATTGAAATGAAATAAGAAACTTCTTACCGACAAAATACCTATGCCTTGAGTAATGCTTACGAATTAGGGCAAGGATGATTTTGAGGAAGAAGAAGTGGCACCAAACCCTAGCTCCAAGATGTAGATCAGCGATGGAGAGCTATGGGGATGTTGGTGACCTAGAATAAGGCACTTGGCTTGGAAGGCTTCACACTCAATGAATCTCTCTTTGGAAGTAAGAGTGAGGAGAGATTATTGAATGGAATGAATGAGCTTTGAATGAGCTTGGAATGATTTTTCTTGATCTCTAAACTTGCAATAATATCAGCCTTGACTGCAATGAATGCAACCCAACAACTATTTATAGGATAGAGGAGAGA
This sequence comes from Scilla litardierei, assembly GCA_030789695.1. Lineage (NCBI taxonomy): Eukaryota > Viridiplantae > Streptophyta > Magnoliopsida > Asparagales > Asparagaceae > Scilla > Scilla litardierei. Next base: position 217,412,855 of record CM061142.1, on the reverse strand, counting down.
GAGAGAGAAACGTTTCAATTAAAGCTCCAACGGCTCTTTTCTGAACCCAACTAGTCGGTCAAAGCACAACCACCGACCGACAGTTCATCAACTAGTCGGTCGGTCAATTAACGGATACCGACTAATGAGTGAACAGAGAAAAGATCAAAGCACAGACAAAAGGAACTAGTCGGTCCAAGAAGAGTCGCTGACCGACTAGTTTCACAACTAGTCGGTCGGTTACTCAACTGAGACCGACTAACAGATAAAGCTGAAGTCTGAGCATAAATAGAATTAGTCGGTCCAAGAACAAATGTTGACCGACTAATTCACCAATTAGTCGGTCGCCAAATGAGCATAGACCGACTAACGATAAACAGTAAGTTAGGTGAAAAATTGGTATGTACAGTAAAACTAAACTAGTCGATCGATCAATGAACACAGACCGACTAAAGATAAACAGTAGCTCAGGCTCAAAAGTGCATGTACAGGGAAAGCTCAACTAGTCGGTCACAGAAGCATCACTGACCGACTAGTTCACAAACTAGTCGGTCGGTGAGTAAACTTAGACCGACTAACTGTAAACAGTAAAGAGCTTAGAATTAACTGACAAGAACTAGTCGGTCCAAGAAGCTTTGATGACCGACTAGATCACCATCTAGTCGGTCAGTTCTTCTTCTTGAACCAACTAACATGCACAAGAAGTCACGAATCGAAGCGTGAAGCTTCGGGAAGGATTGTATGGACTTCTACTAAGATCCTAGAGCTAAGATATGAGCGTTATGAAGATTTAAACCGTAAGACCTACTCAAGGCTTAACATTCTACGAAAGAAGCTTAAAATACTATAAATAAAACTTGACGATACCGTCTTCAATAGCTTCAATCGAATCTTCATGACTTCTAAAATGGTCCATAAGCTTCAACAAAGCTTTAGGCATACGATCACGTGCTTTGAGAAGTCTTGAGACGTCGTAATTGATATTCATATGAATTCGACGACGATCTCCATAACTGCGCTCACAAAGTGTTAGTTCACGTTATATTTATGTTTGTTCATCATCCAAAACCAAATCCGGAGAGTCCAATATCCAACATGTGAAATGTATTGTGTCCAACATTTTTTCCATACACAAGAGTATGCTCTCTAACATTTGTATGCATAACATTTTTACAATTGTTACTAGAGGTAAGAGCACGAGCATTTGTGCATACATGCTTTTGTGGATGAGTAGCTTTTGCATTTGGATTTGTTTTAAGCTCATCAAGCTTAAGAACTAATTCTTCATGTTTAAGCTTACTCGTGCTCAAAACATTTTCAAGCATCTCAATTCTATCATTTAAACTTGAAACATAAATCGCATGTTCAGTTTTCAGTGCATCGTGATCACATACCAATTTATCATGTTCTTTATGCAGAGTCTTGTGTTTCTTGTCTAGAATCTTGTGTTTCTTTGACAAACGTTCATATTCTCTATAGAGGTTTTCATATGCGCTTGCAATGTCAAATTCATTTTCCTCATCGGAACTAGAATCCCTTACCTCATCTTTGTCATTTTGACGTGCCATCATGCATAGTTCTTCATTGTTGACTTGAGGTATCTTCATGGGTGTTTGGATCTCATTTGATCTTGATCCGAATCTTTCGTCCAATAGGTTTAAGATTTGATGTGTGGTTTCTGCCTTTTCTACAAGATCTAACATTTGATCAGTTAATCCAGTGTAAAGTAAATGGATTACCTTGAGGTTGTTGAAGTAGGCTTCCTCTTGATCAGGACTCCATTGAGTTTGCGGTATGGTTGGAATCTCGTATGGTTCTCTGAGAGATCTCATATATTTCAGATCTTGTGCCTCTAAGAAGACTTCCATTCTCCTTTTCCATTGAGAATAGAGATTGCCGTCGAAGATCGGAGGAGTGTGAGTGTTGCAAACGTTTTTTGATGCCATCGTTTTGACCTTGCTTTGATACCAAGTGTTGGATCCTGTAGATGGCAAACAACACTAGAAGGGGGGTTGAATAGTGTTGTGCAAATAGTAAACTTTTTCGATTGTTAATAAACGTCCTTTTAATGTTGCCTAAGAAGCCAAGTAGAGCGATCTATGCTTGGTTCTTAATCAACAAAATAATCTTAAAATACACAGAGTAATTTCACAGCAGGTAGTCGACTCACTATGAACAGTAGTCGACTCCCAGAGTATTTATAAGCACAGATAAGATTCCAAGAAATACAAATATTATATTCACAGCGGATAAAAGTAAGTTGATCTTTGCAATAGATGAATAACAATTAGCGAATAATAAAGTAAGAGCAAAGATAAACAAACGCAGATAAGCAATCACAGACACAAGGATTTTTATCCTGGTTCCCCACAACTCTTGGGTACGTCCAGTCCCCGACCAATCCGGTACGAGATTTTCCACTATCTGTCTTGGCAAATACAAGTACCTAACTCCACTCGTTAGGATTTCCAACGACCTAGTCTTGACCAGGATTTCCAACTGGCAACACCTAGACTTGTCTAGTGTTCCAACAACAACACAATAAAAATGATATCCAATTCACCACAATAAATTGGTGGAGATTGGTTTTACACCCAGATTCTATAGCCAAACAATGATAGACAAAATTGTGTGTAGTGGCTTGATAGAATGAGATTCTAGATCACACAAAGATACGAATGAATTCTTTGTGATCTAGATCTAATGTTTTTCAAAAATCCTTTAAACAAAAATTAAGAGAAAAGTAATGCGGATTTGAAAAATAGTTAGCCAATAAAACGAGAATATGATCTTTAAAGATAATAACAGAATTTTGCAAGATCACAAATAAAATAGAAATTGCTAAAGAAAGAATGAGAGCTTAGAGCTTTTAGAGCGTTTGCACGAGAGTTTTTGAATTCGATAAAATATTGTGTTTTTAATAAGAATGGTCCTCTATTTATAGGACAAAACTGAAAATTCAAATTTCAAAAATACTTTGACTTTTGACCCAAAAATCATGGAGAAAATCGCTTAACGATATTTCAAAATTCAAGTTTAAAACGTCAAACTTTGACAGCTGGTAGTCGACTCCCTAGGAGTGGTAGTCGACTCCCAGTGTGTTTCAGGAAATCTTGATTCTCAGCTGGTAGTCAACTCCCTACCTTTGGTAGTCGACTCCCAGAGGAGTTTTTCTGCAACACAACTAGTCAGACATGTAGCTAACTCCAGGGTGTGTGGAGCTTCACTACGGAATTTATAAGATGACTAGGGAAAGCTCTCAAAATCATTTTGAAGACGTTTTAAGAGATATTTAAAATCATTTTAAAATCGTTTATGTGTGTGTGATTGTCTATATGATTTGGCTTTAACAATACCCTAAAAAGACACAACACACTCACTATAGACTTAGGACACGTCTTCGGAAGCTTGATCAATTTGATGAAGTAGATGTGAGCTTCTCTTGAGCTTCTTGTTCTATTTGAGCTTTGAACTTCATTATTTGATCTTAGCCACATTCGTCCTTGTCTTTGAGCGTAGATTGTGCTTCTTTGAGTATGAGTAAAGCTTCTCATTTTTCGCACATCCTGCACACTTAATTGTAGTGTAGTTAGTACACTAACCTTCATTTGGTGTGCTCATCATCAAAATCACTTGGGGTGGAATTCAATTTCCATCAAAGTCCTGAGACTTGATGCGAGGTCAAACGTGTATCAAGATGGAGATCTCGATCATGGAGAAGTGTTTGACCGTTTGTAGCATAAGTCTAAAAATGTTCGTGGTCGTAGATGTTTCGAGAAAAGGATATTGACACATCGAATAGACCATTGTATCTTTGTCTTCACCATGGAGTGGTGACGATGATCTCATGGTTATTTGACTTAATGAATTCGAAGACGAGACACATGTGCTCATTAGAAAATGAGTTCACCAAACGACCTAATAAGAGTTATCATATGATTATCATTTGACTAATTTGTCAATGATAACTCTCAGTGATAATAGGCAAGTTGGTCTTTTGACTTGATGTCATTGTACGAGCATGTACGTGAACGGTGTCACTTTGATCACTGATCTAGCCTCTGTGCAAGCCCCGTTGAAAGGCCCTTGGTTGGGTGACACTTGAAGCATGCGAGGAGAGTAATGACCAAGAGAGGATTCGTCTCTTCCATTTATGTAGAGTTAGTATCGCACGTGTTAGTTCGGTCTTTAGTAAAAACTCTGGCCAGAGTATGTTGGAAGAAGTCCAACATTATTTGACTAAAGATCGATGGAGACTAATCGGTTTCGAGCTATTGAGGTTGACAGTTGACCATACTCTAGGCTTGACAAAACGGCATAGTTTTGTCAAAGGGACTAAAACTGCGGTATTCATTACGGACATAGTCAGGGTGGTCCCGAAAATACTCATGTCAATGATTAACTACATAATGATGTTGGATATGGACGACATGAATACACACATGAGGGGATGTATGAGGATATACGGACCTCAGATGTCGCGTGCACGAAGGCGTGCACGAAGGGAACCTTTTCTCGTGTGAAAAGGACCACTCGATAAATGGAAAAAGCCACTCGATAAGTGGAAAAAGTCACTTTATAAGTGCATAAAGGCACTTGATAAGTGAATGAAGAAGAGGATAAATGAATGTGCTAATATAGGTTAATAAGCTTATAATTGGTTATTTCCTACAATAACTACCCCTAAAGCCTATAAATAGGACCCAAGGGTAAGGCATTCATTCCACACTTTCCATGCCATAAGTTTGCAAAAGGCATCTTATGTTCTTCTTCTCCCTTCCATTAAAATCCTCTTCTAAATAGAGATTTAGGCGGTGAAACTCTGCTTCGATCCTCCGTGACGAAGTATCGACCGTTGTGGCGAATCCGAGGGCGAAGTTCCGAGATTACGGTGCTGCGTACGCAAGCGTAAGTCTCTACTTCATTAATCGATCCTAACGTCCTTGTTTTGACAGGATCCTACATTGGTATCAGAGCCATACGGGTTCACCCCGGTCAAACCGCCACCCCGTCGAACCGATGAACGAGGCTTTGTATTTTTCACGAATGGGTATCCTACCATTATGGATATGGTAGGAATGCTTCGTGACTGAGAGAATGCAGCGGTTGTTCTTTTCACGTTAGGGTCTTCTACCATTACGGATATGGCAGGAACTCTCCGTGACGGGAAGAACCGACCGTTCATATCGTCAAGCTCGCACTCTTCATGGATGCTGAGTCTCCATTCATAGGGAATGTGAACTCTCTTCATGTGGAGCGTGTAGTTTACGAACTTTAAAGTATATTATTTTTTCATTTTGGCACACGGCCATTAGAGAATAACTACTTTCTCGACGAACGGGTGCTTCATCGAGGAAGAAGATGGTAGTTATTCCCATCGGGGAAGATGACTTTTGGTGCTTGATCACCATGGCCAAATGGGCTATGAAGGCAATGCACCCCCCCTCCCCATGCGGAGGGGGTTGGCTACGGCCAATAACCACCACGGCCACCCCTCCGGCGGGGTGTGCGGCCAACCCCATGCAAGGGGGTGGCCGGCCATGGCCATATGGGCCATGGTCGGCCATGGCCAAAGGGCCGTGGCCGGCCGTGGCCGGCCGTGGCCGGCCGTGGCCATGCCTGGCCGAGGCCAAGCCAGGGCCAAGAGGCCCTGGCCGGCCTAGGCCAGAGCCAGGGGCCGGTCAGGCCGGCCCTGGCAGAGGCCATGGCCGACGCCCTGGCCTCAGGCCAGGGCCTGGCCGGCCCTGCCAGAGGCCAGGGCCGGCGCCCTGGCCGGCCCTGGCCGGCCTCGGCCAGGGCCTCTGCCCTGGCCGGCCCTGGCCGGCCTCGGCCAGGGCCTCTGCCCTGGCCGGCCTCGGCCAGGGCAGAGGCCCTGGCCGAGGGGCCAGGGACAGGCCCTGGCCGGCCCTGGCCGAGGGGCCAGGGCCCGTGGCCGGCCAGGGCAGAGGCCCTGGCCGACCCTTGGCCAGCCTTGGCCAGGGTAGAGGCCCTGGCCGGGGGGTGCCAGATCCTTGGTCGGTATTGGTCGACCAATCCGGGTTTTTTAGTCGACCAATTCGGTTAGAGGCCTTGGTCGATGTAACACGAACATGCCGACTAGCCCATACTGGGCCAACGACAGTCGTCTGCGGCAAAATTCTCCTATACGGGGGGAAGCGCCTGGAGCCATACGGGAGCCGGTGACAATGGCTTGCAGAAAAATCCCCTCAAGGGGGATCCGACCTTGGCACGGATACGGAACAACCCCGGCAAATGGCCAAGATGTGCCGAATATTTCGCTAGTATCATAAGGGTACTAGATTGAAATATACATTTTTGAAAAATACGTTTTCATACGTTTTGAAAAATACGTTTTCAAAAACGCTTTTCCGCTGCGAAGTACTATAAGAGTACTATCGTTTGATAAGTGAGGGCGAAATATTGAAGGATTGTTCTAGATGGTGATTGGAATCGTAGAAACCTTTCCAATTCTATAACAACATCTTCAATATTTTTCGAAAGTAACTTATCAAATTATAAATATCATTCCAAGTGGGAGTTGAAATTAGAACTATTCAAATGGGATATTCTATTATCATTTCAAGTGGGAATTGTATTTTAAGAATTTTTAATGCAATGTTTTTGATCAAACCTTCGGTTTTGTGTCTTTTTGCAGCATTTTAAAAGTAAAATGTCTTCCGCTTCAAAGAATATCGTCGCTGAGTTAAACAGAGGTGAAAACTCAACGGTGATAATTACAAACTTTGGTCCATCAAGATACAATACGTTCTAGAGGAGCATGAAGTGCTCGAAACTCTAAAGAACGTAATGATTGAACCCGAGTTGGGCACTACGGCCCAATACAAACGAGACAAGGAAGCTTTTGATGCTTGGTCTCGGAAGAATAAGTAGCTCGCATTACGTTATTGAGCAGTATGGCCGATGACATAATGCGCATCTTCCGAGAGCATGACCTAGCCATGGACATATGGTCCAAGCTAGAGGAGAAGTTTGGTGGCACATCGGTGTCCAAACTTCGTGCCTTAACTATAAGATTTGATTCATACAAGAAACGTCCAGATCATTCCATGGGGAAACATCTGCGACATATGGCGAATCTTATCTCAGAGTTAAAGGATGCAGGTCATGTGCTCACTGATGAGCAACAAATCCAAGCAGTCATACGTTCCTTACCAAATGGGTGGGACCAAATGAAGATGCATCTCACTCACAATGAGAGCATCAAGACCTTCAGCGATGTTTCCAAGCACCTCGAATTAGAGGAAGAGCGGCTTGCGGCTGCCAAGCCAAGTGCAAAAGTGCACATGGTTGCTAGTTCCTCACACGGGGGAAAGAAAAGGAAAGATCGTTCGAAGTCTACCAATGAACGTAATAAGCAACCTGAGTCTAGCTAGAAACCCAAACATAAGGGTGGGCATAAGAAATGGCACAAGAAGAAAGACTTGAAGAGGATCAAGTGCTTCAAGTGCAACATGCTCGGTCACTATGCTCGTTCGTGTACGAGTGGAGGCGACGAGGTAACTTGTAATTATACTAGTTACATATGTGTTTCTAGTTCAATATTTCTTGTGGAATCTAATCCATTTTGGATAATTGATTCAGGTGCCACCGACCACATAGCAAGGGACAGATGGTCCTTCGTGGAGTATCACCGGATACCCCAAGGAACGAAGTGGATCTATGTAGGAAACAACACACGTGTTGAAGTCAAAGGCGTTGGAACTTGCAAGCTAGTCTTGAACAACGGCCGCACTCTCCTACTTCATGATGTTCTCTTCGCTCCAGATATTCGAAGGAATATAATATCTGTGGTCGTGTTAATGGGTCTTGGTTATAGCTGGTTTTTTCATAATTGTTAAGTGGACTTGTGTTGTGATAATTCCTTAATTGGTACTGGGTATGTATTTAAGGGATTTATTGTATTAAATACAATGTATGACTCTTCATTATGTAATGAAAATTTCCTTGTTACAAATTCTTCGACTTATGAGTCTAATATAATTTGTTGGCACGCAAGGCTTGGTCATATTGGACTAAAACGAATGGATAGACTTGCCAAACGTGGCCTTCTATCCAATGTTTCAAAGGTTGAAATGTCGACCTGCGAACATTGCCTTGTGGGAAAATCTTGTCGCAAGCCGTTTGGAACCGGCACAAGGGCTGAGGTTCCATTACAGCTCATCCATTCGGACATATGTGGTCCGATGAATGTCAAGACAAGACGCGGGAAGTCCTATTTCATCACTTTTATTGATGATTTCACCCGATTCGGAAATATCTATTTGATATCCCACAAAAGTGACGCATTAAAATGCTTTAAAAACTATATGAGTTTAGTGGAGAATCAATTAGATCGCAAGATTAAGGTCTTGCGAACCGATAGGGACGGTGAATATCAATCAACAAGTTTTAAGGAACTTTGTGATGAAAAGGGCATAGTACATCGGGTAACTATGCCATATACTCCTCAACAAAATGGTGTTGCTGAAAGGAGAAATATGACTTTAATGGAAATGGTCCGTTCAATGATGGCGCAAGCTAAATTGCCAATCACCTTTTGGGGTGATGCATTATTAACGGCCACTTTCATTTTGAACCACATACCCTCGAAATCAGTTAGCTCCACTCCTTATAAGTTGTGGAACCAAAAGTCTCCTGACTTAAACATTTTAAAACCTTGGGGATGTGCATCCTACGCACATATTTCCTCCCATAAGTATGGCAAACTTGGGCCAAGGGGAAGGAAATGTATCTTTATACGATACGCAGAAAACTCCAAAGGTTATGTTTTCGTTAGTCAGGAAGACAATGGAGGTCTAATTGAGTTTGAGTTGAGGGATGTCACTTTCTTGGAAAACGAGTTTCCAAGACAGGGCGAGATAAGTCAGGACTTATCTCTATTTGAGATTAATGATCAAGGAGGATTACCTAATTTGAGTGGGAGAATTCTTGGTGAAGAAGAAAATACGTTTCAAACTTCACCAATGGATGATACGAATGACACTAATCCTATTCCATACGGGAATAATGATCCAAGTGGGAGCATTTCTAACGACATTCCAAGTGGGAGTGATATTAGAATTGATCTAAATTCGAGTCAACAAGGACTTGAAGAATCTCAAATACGACGTAGTAGTCGTACAAGGTTGGCTCCTCTAAGGTTTGAGGATGAATTTCCGCAAACCTTTATGACTTTACTACAAGATGATGACGAGCCTGCTACTTTCAAACAGGCCGTATCATGCCCTGCGAAAGACAAATGGATGGAAGCGATGAAGGAAGAGTTGGAATCCATGAAAGTTAACCAAGTCTGGGACTTAGTTGACTTACCCAGAGGACGTAGAGCTATTGGGAACAAATGGGTTCTCAAGATCAAGCATAAGGCTGATGGCTCTATTGACAGATATAAAGCTCGCCTTGTCGCAAAAGGTTTTACGCAACAGGAAGGGATAGACTACGAAGAGACCTTCTCACCTGTTGTCCATTTTACCTCGATTCGCCTGATTCTAGCAATGGTAGCTTGCTTAGACCTCGAATTACATCAGATGGATGTAAAGACTGCCTTTCTCAATGGAGAATTGGACGAGGAGATCTATATGGAACAACCAACAGGGTTTGTAAAAGAAGGAAACAAACATAAGGTTTGTAAACTTCGTAAATCCATATACGGTCTTAAACAATCCTTGAGGCAATGGTATTTACGATTTCAAGAAGTTGTCTTATCAAATGGTTTTTCCATGCTTGATGAAGATAACTGTGTATATATCAAGAGGATTAAGAGCAAGTACGTTATTATGTCTCTATATGTAGATGACATTTTAATAGCCGGAAATGACAAGGGCTTTGTGATGGATATCAAGGCTTGGCTTTCATCAGTTTTTGAGATGAAAGACATGGGAGAAGCCGCATATATCCTTGGAGTTAAGATTTCAAGGAATCATTTGAAGAAACTTCTTTCTCTTTCACAGGAGACTTATATAAAGAAGGTTTTAGAACGTTTTAATATGCAGGACTGCAAGTCCATTGATACTCCTATAAGCAAGTGCGACAATTTATGTCTGAAATCATGTCCAAAGAACCAAAAGGAAAAGGAAATTATGGAAAAAGTTCCATATTCCAGTGCAGTTGGTAGTCTTATGTACGCTATGATGTGTACAAGACCGGACATCTGTTTTGCCGTTGGAATGGTAAGTCGTTGCCAATCCAACCCAGGGCAAGTACACTGGAAAGTGGTTAAGAGGATAATGCGGTATCTCAAAGGAACTGCAGACTATGCTTTATGCTATCAAGGAGATGCCTTGAGGCTCGAAGGCTACACTGATGCTGATTGGGCGGGTGATCTCGATGAGCGACGATCGACCTCAGGATATGTTTTCTACTCGGATCCGGTGCAATATCCTGGAGTAGCAAGAAACAATCCTGCATCGCACTTTCAACTATGGAAGCTGAGTTTGTAGCATTTAGCATGGCAGTCCAAGAGGCTGTTTGGCTTAGGAAGTTCTTAGACAGGCTTATTGATGCAAATGACTCAGGTGATGTACCAATACATAGCGACAGTCAAGCATCTATAGCCTATATCAAAGATCCAAAATTCCATTGTAAGACCAAACACATAGATATCCGCTACAAATTTGCAAAAGACTATGACAAGACCAAGAAGGTAGACATAATGTACATATCTACGCATGAGATGATAGCGGATCCGCTTACGAAGGCGATCCCCAGAGATGTGTTTTACAAACACTTATCATCTCAAGGATTGCGTAAGAGCTGAGTTGTACCAATGTAAATTCGCATGTCTGTAAATGATCAAATTTAATAAAAGAATAAGTTCTTTTTAACATTGCATATGAATTTCTTAAGAAATGTTTGTATACATTTTTGAAATCTCAGCTGAATTCTAGTATGTCGGACAGATTAAGGTTGGCTCTCTCACATGAGCAACCACTTTTATTTTATCAGACGGGTAAAATAAAGATGAGACCTGTTTAAAGTCAAAATCGTCAGACGGACGATTTAGAGTCATGACTTAAACAAAATGGTCGTATGAAAGATCTGCATCATATGGATGCTTTCAAAAGATCTAAGAGGATTTTGAAATCCTATCTGTCTTATGCGGGATGTGAGTCCAGAAGATTATTTGAGTAGTAAAAGGGACTCAAAGTCAGACATTGTGGTGTCTGGTTATCATCCTCACAACATCATTAAGACATACGCTCCCTGGGAAAGGAGTGATGTTGTAATACGTATTCATACTACGTATGCATTTTGACCATTGGGTTAGAATAGTAATTGTGTTTACTATTATGTGAGACCCAAAGACCACATGGGTCTTAACTCGTTACCCTTATGGACTCTAATTGGTTCCTTAAGATTTGATTGGGTGATTGCTATCTTAGCATGTTGCTTATGGACTATGGTTAATTCAGTCCGGCGGGGCATGTTAGAAAAGCGAGTCAAGTCAAGATCAAAAGGATCGCAAGAAGAGGAAGATTAATTTCATATTCACATTTGGACTTTAGAGATTCAAAGCTGGCCAGCCAATTGTAATCCAGATGGGATTCAATTGTTGAATATAAAGTATAAGAAATGTGAAGAAATAATCTAGGATAAAGCATGCGTTGATCTACTCAACTTTGCACCTCGAGGGGTGTTGTGTATCTCTAACAAGTGCACAACAGCGGACTCTATGCGCATGGCGGTCACACGACCTATTTCTCGGTATGATAAACAGAAGAGTTAAAGGAAAGATGTTTCCTTACAATCCCCTCAAGTGTGAGTGGGAGATGTTGGATATGGACGACATGAATACACCCATGAGGGGATGTATGAGGGTATACGGACCTCAGATGTCATGTGCACGAAGGCGTGCACGAAGGGGACCTTTTCTCGTGTGAAAAGGACCACTCGATAAGTGGAAAAAGTCACTTTATAAGTGCATAAAGGCACTTGATAAGTGAATGAAGAAGAGGATAAATGAATGTGCTAATATAGGCTAATAAGCTTATAATTGGTTATTTCCTACAATAACTACCCCTAAAGCCTATAAATAGGACCCAAGGGTAAGGCATTCATTCCACACTTTCCATGCCATAAGTTTGAAAAAGGCATCTTATGTTCTTCTTCTCCCTTCCATTAAAATCATCTTCTAAATAGATATTTAGGCGGTGAAACTCTGCTTCGATCCTCCGTGACGAAGTATCGACCGTTGTGGCGAATCCGAGGGCGAAGTTCCGAGATTACGGTGCCGCGTACGCAAGCGTAAGTCTCTACTTCATTAATCGATCCTAACGTCCTTGTTTTGACATGATCCTACAAATGATGATACCGAAACAGGGACGATACCTGCTGCTCGTGGTCTCTGTCATCTATGGTTTCAATCCCCACCTGTAGTAGGATCAGGCTGTAGGGTCTCACACAGAGTGAGACATTCGTCAAGTAGAAGGTAGAAATTAAGGAGATTATACATCAGATGTATGGGAATTAATTGTGTCGCAAATAGTTTGCGATATAAGCTTTAGAATTTTAAAGATGTGGGATTATTGCATATGATGCAAAAGTGTTTAAATATGTCGTAAAAATGTTTATGAGCATATTTTATATAATAAACACATAGAAAATGGTTACAGGGATGTCGAAAATGCCCCGGTTGAAACCCTAGTTCAAACGGATTAAAAAACGGGCTCCAAATGAGTTAAATAAGACCAGAACAAGCCAAAAAGGCCCATATATGGCATTGCTTGTCAGGCGCGCTCGATCCGCAGGCTAGAATCGCGTCTGCTCGGGTGGGCACGTGCGTCGTTCGTGCCTACCCAAGCAGGTGGGCGCCCGAACCTGCTAAAAGTGTGGGCCCCACTGTAGGCCTTACATGGTTGTAAAACCCTAAGTTTTTTATTGGCGGCTGGGTCTGTGCGTACAATAGGTTTTTGGCTAACTTTGGAGCTTCGTTTGAGGGGTCAAATGAATTCGGAATGGAGCGCTGTTTTGTGTTAAGTAAATTCTCCAAATGAGTTTAGTCCCATACTGGATGTGGAGAAAAGGGGATGTGTTAGCCGCCTATATAAATAGGGGCCAACCCCCCTTTGCACCAAGCTTCAGATCTGCATAGCTCCATTAAATGTGAGCAAGCCTGGATTAAAGCTTAAATTAATATTCCCTTTTCTCACATTTCTTTCTTGCTCCTGATCGGGCTCTAACAAAGCTACGAAGGAGTTTGCATCGGATCCAAAGTCTTGATGGAGGATTCACTCAAGCTGAAACTTTCTGGAGCGCGTGGCTGACTTGACGACAAGGGGATTGCACGCCTTGGGACGTGGTTCAGCTTGAGAGAACCAGCTCAGCCCCAACGCAGGGCATCGCTTCGGGGATTAAAGACAGGTGACTGAAAACAATGCTTTGCACGGTAGCGAAGTGACATGCATGTAGTTTAATATTCATGCGTTTATAATTGCAATAGATTGATAGATCTATATTTAGGGGTTTGTGTTCGACTCCGGATTTGCACCCGGAAGTACAAATGTCGTTTTACCGCAAGTGCACGGTATATGTATATCGGTGAGCGGGTATCGTATCCACAGGGAGGCGATGTCACACTACCAATCGATCTAGGCTAGGTTAGGCTACAAATGTCTTACTAGGTGGAGATGGATTGCAGGGTGTCGTAATGGCGGTGGATGTGAAATGCGAGGGTGTCACGGTCAGCAGGTCACATCAAAACACAAAAGAAAACAAACACAAGAAAGAGAAAACGAATGTGGGAAATATCACTAAGGTATCGGAAATCCCCAATAGGACTTTCGGGTTTGAATAACGGGTTAAGGATCTTTTTGTTGGACGGTGGGTGTGGGTAGGAGTGTCACATCCGGAGATGGGAACGAGTGCTTAACTTTCATTGTTCCTACGCGTCTAACACATTCCTAGGAAAAGTCGTGTTCTCATAGTCAACTTCGCATGGGAATGCGTGCATTAAGCTTGACACTTGGTCACACCTCGTAGATCCGCATCCACTCTCGTGATCTACAGAGTGCGATGCTATCCTATGGATGGTTCTAGCAATCGACGTGCTCTCGCAGTCACCGACTAGCGGATTGGGGATTAGCAGTCGCCCTGGATCTCGTGTCACTCTCGTAATCACGAGCCCCGAAGAACGGCCGCTAAGCCCACATCAGATTCGTGGGGATTCTCCCCAGGATACGGAGCCGCCTTCGCGATACCCCCCAAAACCCTTGTTCAAACATCCATAGGGCAATCCTGGATTCATCCAACTAAGGTTTAACCCATCATCCAAACCCTAGAGTCCTAGGGTTCTTCCTTAATCCTTGCAATAGATCCACTCAATCATGGGGAAAGAGATAGGAACACTAGGGATTAACATCACATGCATATAAAAGAAACAACAAAAGAGATTCAACACCGAAAACAATTGAGAAAGACAACAAAATAGATTTAATGAAGAGCAATACTAAGCTCATAAAGATCCTATACATAAACATTGAAGAGGGGGGCCTTTGCATAGCCTAACCTCTCAAAACCCTAAAAACTAGCTATCCTAACCTAAGAGAAGATAACCCCAAATGGCTGCTCAGATACAAATATATAGACCCCAAAAAAACCCCCAAAATAACCCTAAATCGATTTGGACCCATGCTCTCTGCCTAGGTAGCTCAGGCTGGCATTTGGAGGTCGCTCGGCCGAGCTATGACACATGTCTGCCTGAGCACAAATTCCAGCACAGATTCGTCAATTGCAGAAATTCCATAGGGCTCATCCGACCTTCGATTGGCACGTTCTTGGTGGCGTTGGAACCTTTATGAAGTCTACTATCTGGAAAAAATATGAGAAAAATACTTTAAAATCACTGGTGTTAGAAGAATTGGAAATAGTGAAGGGATGTCCAGTTTCCAACAATGTTGGCCATTTCTACTCCGCTCGGCCGAGCGACTTGTGTTGCTCAGTCGAGCGGCTTGGGTTGCTCGAACGAGCGAATTAAGTGTTGAAATTACAGGGAGTTTGAGGGCACATTTTGGGCTTTTCTGATAGCTGGCTCAGGCGAGCGACTTGGTCGCTCGGCTGAGCGAGCCAAGTTGCTCGGCCGAGAGCTCTTGGCCGCTCCTTTAATTCTTCTCTTCCTTCTCCTCTTTCTCTCTTATCTTCCCTTCTTCTCCCCTTCATTTCTCCCCTCCAGCAACATGAGCTCCTCTTATATGTGACGCACCCTCAATCTACACCTAGGAACCACCTGGCGATGTCACGATCGCCAGGCGTGATATGGCTCCTAGGCTACGACTTCAGGTTCAATCCGCAAGCGGACGGTGTCGAGTTATAGTATATAAGATAGTCGAATCCCACGGGGATGGTGATAGTGTCCATTGTAATCTCAGTCTATTTCTAAATCTAGAAGTAATGTAGTGATCTGAGGGAAAGGTTTGGGTTGATGGTTGTTGTTGTGTAATATAATAAAAGGAACTAGGACTTTAGGGATCGCCTCTAGGATCATTGGGGTCGGTGTTGAATAGGTTCCTCACATCGCATTAAGGCTAGGGAATTAATCCCCCAATTCGTACCACTCTCGTGGGTTAGAATTGCAGGGTATTTCGGTGGCTCTCGTCGATGCAATGGCGGTAGCCATCGACGTAGTGATATAGTTCGTCGATGGATCCCCTCAAGGCACGAGCCGGGCATGGTCACGTGCCTTGATTGGATCCACCGATTTCCCTATTTGAATCCCTAGATACCCCTTAAGAACATCAATTCCACAGACCGTGGGCATGATCTCAGTACGGGTTATCTACGGATTCGGTAGGATCTACCGAAATACAACCTTAGATCCCCAATTCGATGTAAGGATCTAGATCTACAATTTCCCCTAAAATCCTAGGGTTCACCCATCGGCCCTAGAGAGGATCTACTCACTCATGGTGATCGGAACGCACAAAAATATAGATTTCATGTAGGAAAACATTTTGTTTGCAATAAAATAATTTAGGGCTAAAAATTACTTACAACGAGAACGAACAAAGAATGAATCCAAAGAAGAACAGAAAGCAATAATCTTCAATTAACGATCCAGAGTTTGCTACAAAAATTAATCCAAAAATCCTTACCAGAAAATCTCCCCAAAGCTCCCCTCAGAAATTTTCAAAACAAACCTCAGAATTAGATCCCTTTCGCTGAGCCCGCAGTCGCGAGCTTCAGCTGCCCAAAATCGTGCGCATCACGCGTTCAAAAATTCTTCCAAAAATGCTCCAGGAAGTGTCGGCCGAGTATTTGACTCGGCCCGAGTTGGATCTGCTCGGCCAGTGGTTCGGCACGCGTCGTATGTTGCTCGGGCTAAGAATGGGTGACTCGCTTGGCTGCTCGGGGTGTGCTCAGGGGCCTACTTGGGGCGTGTCATCAGCCGAGCAGCTCGAGTCCACCGTATCCGCTGCTTCTCAACATGTCACGGCTCGGCCCGAGCAGCAAGCTGCTCGGGCCGAACATTTTCTGGGAAAGTGATGTTGCTGCAGTAATGACCTCTCTCTCTCTCTGCTCTCTCTCTCTCTTCCTTCTCTCCTCCAACAGCTCCAGGAATATGACGAACTCCTCCAGAGCCCTTCCATCAGGCTCATGAGCATGTCGGATGTGTCCATACCCAGGCGGGGGTCCAAATCGCTCTAAAATCCCTGAAAACGCAAAATATACTATGATACTCGAAATATCGTCAGAAATACCAAAATCGCAGAAAAAAGTGGCATTTGGACGCGGGGATGACATGCAATGCGATGGAAATATGATATGAAAATGATGTAAAATATGGACACATCAAAATCCCCCAAGCTTACCTCTTACTCGTCCTCGAGGAAGACGAATAATCTGTACGCCGGGAGGAAAACAAAATGAAAATAAGAAAACGAAAATAAAAAGAAGTAAAAATAAAAAGATAGAAGTAAGAGAGAAGTGCTAAGGATGATCGGTCTGATCTCAGGCCTAAAAAGTCTATCACGATGCTCTGAGTGCTAAACATGCATGCTATTGGTAATTTCAAGTTTTATATATCATATGTCATGCAATGCAGGCAAAGAATAGGGATCTATTGAAATAACACCGTCAAATCCTATCAATCTCATGCAATCCCTAGAGTCTAGTATAAAATAGTTGACAACGTCCTTTCAATCCGAGATACACAAGGAACACAAAAGATTCACGCAACATGCAATAGAGAATAGAAAGATCATGCCATTCAGATATTCAAATTGATACGTGAAAAATCCCCAAAACTAAAGTAATTCTTAAAGTTTGGGTTTTATTAAATCTCCCCGACGTGCACCGTCTCCACTCTAATGTCAAGCTCACTCATATGATCAGTTGGTTTACTCCCACAAGCTTAGCTTGAGGCATCGCATCAATGAAAATGATATGGAATTTTATTTTTCTTCCCAGAACGAGATATAGCTTCTTAGTGAAATAACACAAAACGGTATTTATTCATTTTTTTTCTTTTCTCTTTTTTTTGCTTTTTCTTATTTCTTTTTCTTTCTTTTCTTTTCTTTTTTTTCTTTTTCTTTTTTTCAATTAAGAAGCTATACCTTTTATTTCTATACATGGGAAGTGAGATGCAATAAAGTAGCTATAGGGGTGTAACCAACTGATATGTAGAGAAAAAATAGATATGTGGAGAAGGAAGATAATGGGACACTCGGTTCACTCATAAGAGGGTGCACATCAGTTCGATAAAATGAAACTCTAACTAAACTCATATATAACATGGGTATTTCACTTCTCTAAATGAATACTGAAAATAGCATGCGGTAAGAATCACAATGTCAACAGGCATGCAAACAGAAGTGAATAAGGTAATAAAAACAGGTGCTCCAAGTGTTCAGTGATCCATGAACCTGGGTGTGTTTCCCAACATAAATCATACTAGATACTAATTCATGCAATTGACTTCAATTCATATCAGGTATTAAATCGGACAGATCATCAAAAGAAATACATGCATATAGACAATAAAGCTGAAATTAATCCTAATAGCATGCCAAAGAGATAAGCATCGCTAAAAACTAATAGAGCCTAGATAGATATCATCATTTAGACCATCCTCAGCAGAAATAAAGAGAAACAAAGAAAAAGTGGAAATAGATAAAAAGAAGATGCATACATGAGGAAAAACAGAAGATATGATGCAAAAATGAGAAAAATAAAATGGGGCGGTAAAGTGGCGGAAAAGTGAAATAAAAACTGAAAATAAGGGAAGAAAATGTAAAAAATGAAAATGAAAATAAAAATAAAGCGGTAGCGCTCATCCCCCAAGCTAAACCTAGCAGTGTCCTCACTGCTAGGAAATCGCTCGTGAGAGGGAGATGATGCTGAGGGGTGGGGCGGGTGGGATAATAAAAATAAAAATTATGCAAATAAAAGAGAGAGAAAAATAGAAATAAAAATAAAATAAAAATGTGATATGATGCAATGCAAATGCATGGGTGCGTATCCTCCCCCAAGCTGTGGTAAAGCAGGGCCCCGAAGAGACAGATGGGCACAAATAAATGGGGGGAGGACAAAACTGGATAGGACTATATCAATCAGAGGCACCACCCTCTGGGGGTGATGATGGGTCCCCCTGCTGTGGACCCCGGGCGGTGGGGGCGACAGGGATGTTCGAAACTCGTGCGGGGGGTCGGTACGCATGTGACGCATGAGGCTCTGAAGGAAAGGCAGGTCACGATCGACCACCTCTTGAGTTACCGGACCACCATAATATCCTGCTAGAAGGACCATGGCGCCAAATCGGTCTTTTTGATCATAGTCAAGAAATGTAATCTCAAATTCTGTGTCTTCTATGTAAAGGGGCCCGGAGGGGCGTGGGGGGATGGTGGTGTAGGGGTGGCGGTGGATGAATCGGTGTCGGTGGTGGCTCGGGTGGGGGAGCGTGTGCGACGAGTGCGCCGGGTAGGCCTAGGGTTGGATGTGCCGGTGTTGGCGGGTCTAGTGCGGCGTGGAGGCATTGTATAGGAGGAGGAAAATAATGATGAAATAAGAAAATAAGGGGGGCGAGTTTACCGGCTTGAAAAAGATGGCGTTTTGTTTTGGTGTCGTGGTTGTCGGAGGTTCGGATTATCCCCAAGCTCTTCAAAGATGTTTCCTTGTTATTAAGCAATTCAAACTTGAAAGAGAAACAAGGTGATCATCAGTATTTTCAGACAAGGGGAATAGCGGATGCAATTTGTAAAGAACAAATGCTCGGTTGAATGTTGAACGATTGGAGGCGGCCTCGTGGAGGGAAGGAACGGCTCCAAGAGAGATGTTGACAGCTGCAAGGAGGGCAGGAGGGTTTGGCCGAGTGAAGAAGTCATCTCCGATTCGACAACGACATTTACATAGGCGTAGATGGGCCGGTCGTAAGGCGCAGCGGCCCGCTCTGTAGCGAGGAGTGACTCGGACCGAGTCAATGGGTCGCTTGGTCGGGTGAGATGGCGGGGAGAATAACTCGGTCCGAGTCAGAACTTGCTCAGGTCGAGTTGCAATTACCTCGCCCGGGTCAACAGAGTGACAATTTCTTCTCAATTCTAAGCCCCTGTAAAACTCGACCGAGCAAGATGTTGCTCGTGTCGAGTCAAGTCTTGCTCGGGCCGAGTCAAAAATACTCTGCCCGAGTTGACAGAGTGACATTTTTCACCAAATTCTTCAGCCTGTAAAACTTGACCGAGTATATAGCAGCTCGGGACGAGTCGAATTCAGCTCGGGCCGAGCATTGATCTACTCGGACCGAGCTGACATTGTGTTATCCCATCCATATTTTCGTATCTGTTTCGCTCGACCGAGCAGATGGCTGCTCGGTCGAGCTGCTTGTGCCTCTATGCCAACTTCCTGGGATGCCTCCTGATGTACCACACCTTCCTCCTACTGACTTGTCTTTGTATCCAACCTGCACAGACTGTGAATTCATCAATCCTAGGATGATTTTCAAAATTTTATTTCTAAAATATGTAACTAGAGTAAGAATTTGAAAAAGAGATCAAAAATCCAAGAAATTGGGTTGCCTCCCAATAAGCGCTCGTTTTTAGTCGCGAGCTCGACTCCCTTTAGTTTATCAATTATCGTTGGGGAATCCCTTGAGGAAGTATGTCTCCTCCGTTCCCATAGGTTCTCCGGCTCTGTAGGGTTTAATGCTTTGACCGTTGACCTTGAAATTTCCGTTCTTTCCCTCGTGCTCGACGGTGCCTCCTGGAGATAAGCTCACTATCTTGTAGGGACCGGACCATCTCGATTTTAGCTTCCCTGGGAAAAGGCGTAGCCTCGAGTTGTATAGAAGTACCTGGTCGCCGACATCATGGTAAACAACCGTGATGTTTCTATCGTGGTATGCCTTGGTTCTTTCCTTGTATATCTTCGTATTTTCGTAGGCATGACGCTGAATTTCATCCAACTCATTGCAATGAAGGGCCCGTCGGATAGCGGTGCTTTGGTAGTCAAAATTCATTTTCTTTATCGCCCAATATGCTCTATGCTCCAATTCCACTGGAAGATGGCAAGCCTTTCCATAAACCAGCCTGTATGGAGTTGTGCCGATGGGGGTTTTAAACGCAGTGCAGTAAGCCCAAAGTGCGTCGCCCAGCTTGTGTGACCAATCCTTCCTTGAGGCACTGACCGTTTTTTCCAGAATGCTCTTTATTTCTCTATTAGAAACTTCCACTTGGCCGCTAGTTTGAGGGTGGTAAGCGAGTGCGACCTTGTGATGAACCCCATGCTTTTTCAACATCGCCTCGAATTTCCTTTCGATGAAATGAATCCCTCCATCACTTATAATCGTACGGTGGACTCCGAAGCGGGGGAAGATGGTGTTTTTGAAAAACTTGGCTACTATCCTCGCGTCGTTTGTCGGAGTGGCTATGGCTTCCACCCATTTTGAGACGTAATCAATAGCAACTAAGATATACTTGTTACCGTTACTCGATGGGAAAGGCCCCATGAAATCGACGCCCCAGCAGTCAAATAGTTCTATCTCCAGGATGCCGTGGAGAGGTGTTTCATTCTTCTTCGTGATATTCACCGTTCTCTGGCATCTGTCGCACTTCCTTATATACTCATTGGCATCCCTGAATATGGTGGGCCAGTAGAATCCACTTTAAAGAATTTTCGCCGTGGTTTTGGTGACTGCAGCGTGCCCTCCACATGGTTGATCATGGCAATGGGACATGATGAAAGTTGCTTCTTCTTGTGGTATACATTGTCTGATGATCCCGTCAGTGCATGTTCTGAACAAATACGGGTCGTCCCAAAAGTAACTCTTGGCATCATGTAGGAACTTCCTCCTTGAATAAGTTGCCAATCCATGCGGAATTATCCCACTCACCAAATAATTCACTATATCGGCGTACCAGGGAGCTTCAGAGGTACCTGCAACGAATAGTTGTTCACTGGTGAATGAATCGTCAATCGGTAAGCTGTCATCCCCGTGCCTCTGAATAAGCCGTGACAAGTGGTCTGCTACCACATTTTCTGCTCCCTTCTTATCCTTGATCTCAATGTCGAACTCTTGGAGCAGAAGTATCCAACGTATCAGACGTGGCTTAGCATCCTTCTTGCTTAGCAGGTATTTCAATGCCGTGTGATCCGTGTGGATGATCACCTTGGACCCCAGAAGGTAGGATCTAAACTTCTCTATAGAATAGACTACGGCTAGCAGCTCTTTTTTCGTGGTGGTGTAGTTCTTTTGGGCATCGTCCAGGGTTTTGCTAGCGTAGTATATAGCATGGAGCTTCCCTTCCTTCCTTTGGCCAAGCACAACTCCCACTGCTTGGTCACTAGCATCGCACATAAGCTCAAACAGTAGAGTCCAATCTGGCGACTGTATGATCGGCGTCGAGATGAGTGCTTCCTTCGACATGTTGAAAGCTAGCAGACAAGCATCAATAAACACAAAAGGGGCATCCTTAGCCACGAGCTTCGTGAGAGGGCGGGCAATATTGGAAAAATCCTTTATAAAACGTCGGTAAAAACCGGCATGCCCTAGAAAGCCATGGATACCTTTGAGGTTAGTAGGGGTGGCAAACTTTTGATAACCTCTACTTTGGCCTTATCAACCTCAATTCCTTTAGAAGTAATGACATGCCCAAGAACCACTCCTTCTGTCACCATAAAGTGACACTTCTCGCAATTCAAAGTGAGATTGTTGTCTTGGCATCGTTCCAAGACTTTAGACAAATTAGCTAAGCAGCTATCAAACTCGATGCCATAGACAGAAAAGTCATCCATAAAGACCTACATGATATTCTCGATGAAATCAGAGAAAATAGATGTCATGCACCTTTGAAATGTGGCGTGCGCGTTACACAGTCCAAACGGCATTCTTCGATAAGCGAAGGTGCCGTAAGGACATGTGAATGTTGTTTTCTCTTGGTCTTCCCGATGCAACGGGATTTGGAAAAATCCGGAGTATCCTTCTAAATAGCAAAAGTATTTATGTTTAGCTAAGCGCTCGAGCATCTGGTCTATGAAGGGTAAAGGGTAGTGATCTTTCTTGGTGGCTTTGTTCATTTTTCTGTAATCGATACACATGCGCCACCCAGTGACTGTCCTAGTGGAGATTAATTCGTCTTTTTCATTTTTTACGACTGTCATGCCCCCTTTTTAGGTACAACCTGAACGAGACTGACCCACTTACTATCGGAAATGGGGTAAATAATGTCAACCTCTAAAAGTTTTAGAACCTCCTTTTTCACCACCTCCTTCATGTTGGGGTTCAACCGCCTTTGAGGCTCAATGGAGGTGGCATCCTTGTCCTCAAGGTGAATTCTATGCATACAAATGGTCTCGCTAATACCCTTTAGGTCAGAGATGTTATACCCTATCACCTTTCTGTAAGATCTGAGGATTTTTAGGAGACTCTCTAATTGGGGTTTCGTGAGGGCCGCATTTACAATGACGGGATAAGTGGAATCTTCCCCCAGAAAAGCATATTTCAAATTGGCGGGGAGGGGTTTCAATTCTACCTGAGGGGGCGCTGTACCCCCGGCGTCTCTTGCTTGTGAGAATGACACATCCTGGATCTCGGGTTCGGAAGGCGGAAACTCTTCATTCGCAGAATCATAGGAGGAGCAGGGAGATGATGGCGCATCATGGCACATGTCCGCAGTTTCCACTCCCGTAGCGCACCTGTCAAAAGAAGCAAGGCTGTCAGGCATGCGTTCGCTGTCAAACATAAAGTCCGGAGTACTTCCCTGATTGATGTGGTTTTGAGATAGAGGTAGATTTGGGGACCATTCATAGGCGTGCTCCTCGCATGCTGAAATCTACAGAGGGACATCGTTATAGAAACGTAACGTATTCCCCTCGTACCGCACATAAGTTTCATCATCTATGGCAACATCATCCAGGGTGTCTGCATTATGGAAAGCGGTTGCGATGAAAACTGAAAGCTCTTGTGTAGCTGGGTCGTCTATAGGAAATTCAACTGGGCCATGGGCCCATACATCAGCTACCACGCTCTCTAAAATCTCAAGCATCTGGGAGTTATGTAGTGATTCCAAGTGATGAGCTTCTCCCCAGTAGGCATCAATAGGTGGGGGCCTCAATGGTTTGAAGGTACATTACGTTCTCTTCAAAGCTTACTTGACTATCATCTTCAATTGTACCTGCATCAGAAACCTGACTCATTAAATAATCCATGACTAGTTGCTGATTTGCGTTACCTGCAACATAGGTTCCTGAGCCAATAAAGTGAACTGCATCGATCAGTTCTCTAGCCGTGCATCCAACCATGGACTCATCCATGCGTGAGTCTTGGAAGCCATGTAAATGATAGGGAGAGAAACTGAACTCCTCTGAGTCGCTATCAGAGTCACAGATCCACTGCACTTGCATTACTGTCTCCATTGTGCCTGATTGGTGAGGAGATAATGGCAAGCTGGAGGGGGATGTTAGTAGCAAGGCAGATAAGATAGAAAAAGAGTGAAAATAGCGGAAAGGTGAGAGATGATCAGAATGCTAGCAAACTTCACAAAGATAAAAATAAACTGAGATAAGAACACGATTGCCGTCCCAGGCAACGGTGCCAAAAACTTGACGCACCCTCAATCTACACCTAGGATCCACCTGGCGGTGCCACGATAGCCAGGAGTGATATGGCTCCTAGGCTACGACTTCAGGTTCAATCCGCAAGCGGACGGTGTCGAGTTATAGTATATAAGATAGTCAAATCCCACAGGGACGGTGATAGTGTCCGTGGTAATCTCAGTATATTTCTAAATCTAGAAGTAATGTAGCGATCGGAGGGAAAGGTTTGGGTTGATGGTTGTTGTTGTGTAATATAATAAAAGGAACTAGGGCTTTAGGGATCGCCTCTAGGATCGTTGGGGTCGGTGTTGAATAGGTTCCTCACATCGCATTAAGGCTAGGGAATTAATCCCCCAATTCGTACCACTCTCGTGGGTTAGAATTGCGGGGTATTTCGGTGGCTCTCGTCGATGCAATGGCAGTAGCCATCGACGTAGCGATATAGTTCGTCGATGGATCCCCTCAATGTGCGAGCCGGGCATGGTCACGTGCCTTGATTGGATCCACCGATTTCCCTATTCGAATCCCTAGATACCCCTTAAGAACATTAATTCCACAGACCGTGGGCATGATCTCAGTACGGGTTATCTACGGATTCGGTAGGATCTATCGAAATACAACTCTAGATCCCCAATTCGATGTAAGGATCTAGATCTACATTTTCCCCTAAAAATCCTAGGGTTCACCCATCGGCCCTAGAGAGGATCTACTCACTCATGGTGATCGGAACGCACAAAAATATAGATTTCGCGTAGGAAAACATTTTTTTTGCAATAAAAGAATTTAGGGCTAAAAATTACTTACAACGAGAACGAATGAAGAACGAATCCATAGAAGAACAGAAAGCAATAATCTTCAATTAACGATCCAGAGTTTGCTGCATAAATTAATTCAAAAATCCTTACCAGAAAATCTCCCCAAAGCTCCCCTCAGAAATTTTCAAAACAAAACTCAGAATTAGATCCCTTTCGTTGAGCCCGCAGTCGCGGGCTTTAGCTGCCCAAAATTACGCGCATCGCGCGTTTAAAAATTCTTCCAAAAATGCCCCAGGAAGTGCCGGCTGAGTATGTGACTCGGCCCGAGTCGGATCTGCTCAGCCAGTGGTTCGGCCCACGTCGCATGTTGCTCGGGCTAAGAATGGGTGACTCGGTCGGCTGCTCGGGGTGTGCTCGGGGGCTTACTCGGGACGTGTCATCAGCCGAGCAGCTGAGCTGCTCGGCTCGAGTCCGTCGTATCCGCTGCTTCTCAACATGTCATGGCTCGGCCCAAGCAGCACGCTACTCGGGCCAAGCATTTTCTGGGAAAGTGATGATGATGCAGCAATGGCCTCTCTCTCTGCTCTCTCTCTCTCTCTCTCTCTCTCTCTCTCTCTCTCTCTCTCTCTCTCTCTCTCTCTCTCTCTCTCTCTCTCTCTCTCTCTCTCCTTCTCTCCTCCAACAGCTCCGGGAATATGGCGAACTCCTCCAGAGCCTTGCCATCAGGCTCATGAGCACGTCGGATGTGTCCATACCCAGGCGGGGGTCCAAACCGCTCCAAAATCCCTGAAAACTCAAAATATACTACGAAACTTGAAATATCGTCAGAAATACCAAAATCGCAGTAAAAAGTGGGATTTGGACGCGGGGATGACATGCAATGCGATGGAAATATGATATGAAAATGATGTAAAATATGGACACATCAATATGACGCCATTGATGCTCCGACGTCGACGATCATGTCCTCCTCTCCAACATGCTCCAAATCGCTCGATATTCCCTGAAATGCATCAAAACGCTCTCGAAGTCAAATGTTCCAATTATCGACATTAAAGCGTATAAAATTGGGATTAAAGAGATCATTTTGACGTGTAAACATGTAGATAAATGTGGAATATTATGACACATCAAAATCTCCTAAGCCTTTTACTCGTCCTCGAGGAAGACTAGTAAGAAGCGAACCCGGAAGAGGAATACGATGGAGAGGTAAGGCGATGACGTGTGATGGAGACAAGGGGATCATTCTTAAAACTCAGCAAAATATGAACCCAAGGAATAGAAGATTTACATGAACACACATCAATATGAAAAAGAACACACATACACACAAAATACTTAAGTCTCGCTTAAATGATCATATTGTGGATTTTAATAAAAGTGATGAACTCGATAATAATGAAAAGAGAAAAGAGCTACATCATATCATAGTTTATTATGAAATATACTTAGTTCACAGAGATGAAACCAATGTCCAAAACTCATTCTTTAAGCAGTATAAATATGTCATGATCAAACATTTTCAAGCATGCATGTTATTTTGTTAAGCTTCACGGAATGAGTTAGTGAATTCAATTAAGGTAAGGCGTCACCACACTACGCCCGTTCCATGACTCCTAGAACCCACCAACTTTGCCAAATATCTATTCTATATAGAAAGTGGGGTAAGTAAATGGAAATTTTCTTTTTACAATTGTTTTTGGCTATACAATTTTCTTATATACATATTTTTCTTTCTTTATATACACGAGATAACTCAATATATACAAGAGGCGGCCTATGCATCCCAGACCAGATGGTCTTAGGGCATTGGGTTACAAAGAACCCCTAGGGCCTTTATTTAGGACATTTGTTTGGTTTTTGTATTATTGGGATTTTCGCAAACTCACATAAACGTGATGAAATGCAAATCGTGATCAAAGATCATTTATTGGATATTCACAAAAGAAAAAGAAAAAGTATAGAATCTAGACATTGCTCGGTTTCAGGAATTCTAATCATCACTACTTTGGTTGTGGTGGGGTTATCCTATCTCTTTTATATTACTAAACATCCATGAAGCAATAGAATTATCAATCAAATCACAAAGACTCAAATAATTTTCAGATTTGATTCAATTATTGTTAGCTTAACTCTTTCGAGAATATGGTGTGAAACTATGGGTTCTACTATGAAAAAGCATATTAACAATGATACTCTAATCAAGGATTCGAACTCTAATCTAATAGATATCAGAGTTCATAAAAAAATTAATCCATAATATTTCATAGAAAATGAAGCATATGAGACATAAATAAAGAGGTGAACATGGTTCAACAGAAAATTTCAAAGTGTGTTTCACGACAAAGCAAAGTGTGTGCACTGTGCACTCCCCCAAGCTTAGACATCACATTGTCCTCAATGTGAATGATATAAATAGAGGAAAACGACAAAATAGGGGGCCATACAACAAATAATCTCTCTCCCCCAAGTTATAACAGACTGTGCCCGTTATGGACAGATGGGCATAAGAATTAAGGCGAGAGGCGAAATAAGCACCAAATGCAAGGGTGGGCAATGATGATATATAGTGGGTTGGGTGCAAAAGATAATCGATCCATCATATGGGGTTAATTTATTAAACTAGGAAAGCATATAAATCCTATACGGTCCTCTCGCTATCGAGAGGATTCATGATTATTTAAAGCATAAAAATTTACTCTATATCTACACTACTAGATCGGTACCACCTTAGCAAAAGGCGGATCCAGTATCTTTGTCGGTGCAGGCAGCTGCTCTAATTGCACCTTCCGTAGCTCCGCCAGTTGCGTGTCTCCATGGACATCATCAGACTCCAGCAATGCGGCTCCCAGCATCTCTCCAAGGACTCCACATGTGCCATGAACGAGATAAGCCGCATCAATCTGATGTGGATTATTTTTCCCCAAAATAAAAGTTTTCCAAAGAAGATCGTCAAAAGAAATATGTAAATTAAAAGTAGGTAGACGATACTTCCCTAAAAATTTATCTCTGCTCCTGTGTACCATGACGGGCAATTCCTTGTCGTTCGTTTTGGGTTCTTCATGCAACTTTGGCGTATGAGTGTGAATCTCATCAGGCGACTCCTCGCTGCGCTGCTCGACAAGTTCCTCAAGTAGTGACACGTCCAAGCGTACCTCTGGTCCATAATCGTATGTGTCTTGTAAAAGGTACAGCGTGTCAAAGGCTTCTGAATCAAAGTAAATATTGAATGGAACATAAGATTCAGAGATGGAATGTGTAAAAATATCTCCCTGAGTGGGAGCAGTAAGCTCTGGTGGGTGGTCCTCTGCCGTAGTATATGGTGGAGGTGGTTACAGGAGCTCAACTGAAGGTGTGCAATATTCGGGCTTCATGTGAATATCATTATCCTCATCCCGAATAGTGTCCTCCTCAACGGTTTACTCTGGCTCCGCTAGCATGGAATCCTCGTGATGCACTGCCCTAGCCTCCTCCTTGGTAAGTGTAGGTGACACTATGGCCTCAGGCATCTCCTCCACGGTATACAAGTATATCCTGTCACCCTCAACTCAAGTGTGGACACTATCATCAATGATACATGCAGAAGAGATGCGATGAGCAATAAAATTGCGAAATTTGCGCTCAGAAGGATCACCTGCAACTAATGTCATTGGACCGGTGAACCGAACTTCGTCCACAATGCTACTCAATATGCCCAAAAATGTGTCCTCGTTCTCTCCATTGGGCTCATGAGATGGAGGAGCCCTGCTAATATCATCAACCGTGTGTTACAGTTGATCAAGGGTCTCCTTCACCTCGACGCAGGTTTCTTCATGTCGAGAATTAAGAATCGCCCTGCTCTCATCTATCTGTACGAGCGCCAACTTGATGGGGTGGTCCAGACTCAAGCGACAGACGCAACTTTCGTAAGGCATGTGTCCCTCCATGTCACAAGACTCGCAGTAGGCATAGCACTCTGAGTAGTAGTCATATCCATCCATCTAATAGTATGGGTCCTGTGGATAATATCCGTACTCTTCCATTGGAGCCTCATATTGTGCCGAATAGTCTTCGCCTGAATAATCCCAAATTGGTTCCATTGTACCTGAACAGTCAAAAACAAACACCCCGAAAAAGATATCAGTGGTACAAGGATATAAAGATAATAATAAAGCATGTGTTAGGAAAAAATATCTCCTTTTGTTTCTTTTTATAAATTTTTGTTTTTATTCGAAGTCTAGCAACCTAATTGTGACAAATAGATAATGTGGCAGAACGCCTCCCCGGCAACGGCACCAAAAACTGGTTCGACTCCAGATTTGCACCCGGAAGTACGAATGTCGTTTTACTACAAGCGCACGGTATATGTATATCAGTGAGCGGGTATCGTATCCACAGGGAGGCGGTGTCACACTACCTATCAATCCTAGGCTAAGTTAGGCTTCGAATGTCTTATTAGGCGGAGATGGATTACAGGGTGTCGTAATGGTGGTGGATGTGAAATGCGAGGGTGCCATGGTCAGCAGGTCACATCAAAACACAAAAGAAAACAAACACAACAAAGAGAAAACGAATGAGGGAAATGCAATAGGGTATCGAGAATCCCCGCTAGGACTTTCTGGTTTGAATAACTGGTTAAGGGCCCTTTCGTTGGACGGTGGATGAGGGTAGGAGTGTCACATCCGGAGATGAAAATGAGTATTTAACTTTCGTCGTTTCTACTCGTCTAACACATTCATATGCAAAGCCGTGCTCTCGTAGTCAACTTCATACGGGAATGCATGCATTAAGCTTGACACTTGGTCTCACCTCGCAGATCCGCATCCACTCTCGGGATCTACAGAGTGCGACACTATCCTATGATTGGTTCTAGCAATCGGCGTGTTCTCACAATCATCGACTAGCAGATTGCGGATTAGTGGTCGCTCCGACTCTCGTCTCACTCTCGTAATCACGAGCCCCAGAGAACGACCGCTAAGCCCAAATCGGATTCATGGGGATTCTCCCCAGGATACGGAGCCGCCTTCGCGATACCCCGATCCTAAGGCCAATACCCCAAAACCCTTGTTCAAACCTCCATAAGGCAACCATAGATTCATCCAACTAAGGTTTAATCCGATCATCCAAACCCTAGAGTCCTAGGACTCTTCCCTAATCCTATCAATAGATCTATTCAATCATGAGGAAAGAGATAGGAACAATAGGGATCAACATCACAAGCATATAAAAGAAACAACAAAAGAGATTCAACACCGTAAACAATTGAGAAATACAACAAAATAGATTTAACGAAGAGCAATACTTAGCTCATGAAGATCCGATACATAAACATTGAAGAGGGGGGCCTATGCATAGCCTAACCTCTCAAAACCCTAAAAACTAGCTATCCTAACCAAAGAGAGGATATCCCCCAAATGGCTGCTCAAATACACACACACACACACACACACACACACACACACACACACACACACACACACACACACACACACACACACCCCCCCCCCCCCAAAAACCCCCAAAAACCCTAAATCGAGTTAGACCCGTGCTCTCTGCCCAGGTAGCTCGGGCTGGTATCTGGAGGTCGCTCGGCCGAGCTATGACACGTGTCTGCCCACGTTTGGTGGCGAGGGGGGCATCACCTCGACTTATATCCGACGAGGGTCATTTGGTAGCGAGGGGCGTGGCCCCTCAACTTATATCCGACGAGAGTAAAGAGTTCATTCTTAATCGCATGGCTTGGTCCACTCATGAAAGGTCGGCCATTCGATCGTATATCCGAGTGACAATGAAAATATGATGTTCAAGACAAATTAGACTACCACAAGCGTTTTTGGTATTGTGTAAAGATGTACATAGTTGAATTCACACTTGTGGTGCATTCGTTAAAATGCAAATGACAGAAAGTAATAATTGGTGTGACTCACTCTCTTCACCTGCATGCTTATTGATAGTACTTTCACAAATGTTCTGCATTCCAAGGATGAGTGAGCTCCTTATCATCCATGGTAGAGAGTCGATAAGTGGCTGGGCCAAGGATGTCGATCACCTTGTGGGGGCCCTCCCACTTTGTGGTGAGCTTTTCTTGTCGAGCTATTTCCGAAAAAGAGCCTTTCGTTATACCAGACCGCCTATGTGGAAACCTCACCCACGAACTTTGGAGTTATAGTAACGAGCCAAATGACCCTTCCGTCTAATGAGAGTAGTAAGGGCTCGATACCTGACCTCGTTGATCAATTGCAAGTTAAGCTCGAGTCCTTCAGTGTTTCTTTTTTCGAAGTGCTTGAGGCAGAAGGTTCTTCCCCGACCTCAACAGGCATGACCGCCTCACACCCGTAGGCAAGCATGAAAGGGGTCTCTCGTGTAGAGTCTTTGCGGGTCATCATGTATGACCAAAGTATGCATGGGAACTCTTCTGGCCACACACCTCTAGCTTCTCCGATCTTTCGGGACGATTCCAGAATACACTTGTTAGCTGCCTACGCTAGTCCATTGGATTGAGGATGAGCCACAGAAGCAAAGTGTAGCTTGATCTTCCATTTGGAGAAAAATCCTTTGAACCCAGTGTAAGGACCCTGCTATGAGGAAAACACTAGAAAGGGGGTTGAAAAGTGTTTATAAAATTTAACCAAGAAATTACGCCTAATTAAAATCCTAATCCAACAAAGATTCGAAAATAAGAATTAACAACAATGAACAACACAAACAATAAGATGTTTCAAGGGTTCGGATTGCCCAAGTCAAACCTGACTTGTTCCTGGTAATCCTACGTCCCTTACACCCGGATACCTCATCATACTCAAGTTAGAACCCTAACTTGAGGTTCCCTTTAAACCCACTTGTAGCAACCCAACAAGTATAATCGAACAATAATCGATGTCCTTGAATCCCATAACTAGGGATCAAGCAAACCACTCTCACAAACTGAGAGTGAATTCAAATAACGAAAGTTATGAAATTATGAAATACAATTACAATTCACGAATTCCTTGAAGTAGAACTTAAAGGAGCAAATTGGAGTGAGTGTTGATCTCTTCCAAGAAGAGAGTGAAGCCCTTTCTCTTATCACCACCAAATGCCTAAAGGATATCAACTTTGATTCTAGGTTGGAGAGCAAGATAGAATGAGATTCTAGGGCTTAGAGAGAATGAGAGCTTGAGAGCTTAGAGATGAGATCAATGAAGTCTTAAGGGTTCCGAGAGGTCTCCAATGGAACAGTAGGAGACCCTTTTATAAGTTCTCTAAAGCCCTCAAATAAAATACCCAAAACCCCCTTCGAAATTCGTGTGGAAAAAGCCAACGGATAGATTTTACAGCCAGGACAGGCGACTGTAAAGAACAGACAGTCGCCTACTGCACCGTGTCAGAGGGTAGGTGAGAAGTCAAACGGTAACTTATCACGTAGGACAGTCGACTGATGAAAGTCAGACATTCACCAGTAAACCAATAGGTGACTGAGAAACCTTCTACAGGCGACTGTTTTGTAAAGTGCAAAAGTTGACAGAGAGTAAGAATTTTTGGTAAACTTGGATAGGTGACTGATGTGGTATCCACAGATTCTTGTGCCATGGGTAGACGACTGGAAAACCAACTTCAGTCGTCTGTATGCATAAGTGCATAACTTGCCAAAATGAAAGTTCTGGGCAAGTGATGGATATGCGACTGATGTGGTATCCACAGGCGCCTGTTCCATGGGCAGACAATTGGGAAACTGATCGGTCCGAATTGTAACTCCAAAAACTTACCGCAAGTGCACGGTGTCAATGCTTTGTAATATAGAAAAATGTCGAACCCACAGGGAGGCAGATGCTTATAGAGCCTTGGGTCTATTCTTAATCTCAAAATAATGTCAGTTGGGCATACTCAAAAGGTTGTCGCAAATGGTTACTATCTCAGATTAACAATAGAATAAAGACCTATGGCAATAAGAGTCGGATGTCGATGCTAAGTTACAATTTCTACGTTGAATTGGCTTTATTAGGGCGAGATTGTCGCATCTAAAATGTAGAACACATGACCAATTATCGTTGTGCCATTCGTCTAATGTTTTCTGTACTTAGCCCCACCATTGTGGATGGCCTTACACACAATTCGTGCATTATGAACGACAACTATTCTCAATATCTACTCACGCCACCATCGTCGGTTAGAGCTTCGATCTGTGATTTGATGGCCATCATTATGCTACTATCATATGTTATCAATTAGTAATATAGAATGCCAGTGAAAACCATCAAAGTGCGTGCCACTATCGTGGATCACTAACTCTAATTGAATTCACTAACGTACCTAATTAAGATCATAGGATACCCATCTAGGATATGTGCCACTATCGTGGATCACAAACCCTATATGAGATCCCTACAAGCTTGGCTAGATCAATCAAAACACATCTCTTTTCTCCCAATACAACGTAAAAATCGTAAATTTACATCAAAATCCTAAGATCCTAGGGCTAATCCATTAGCCCTAGAAACGACTACTCACGATTCATGGAAATATCAATAGAAACATTAACAATAGCAAACATTAACAATAGCAATAGAAATCAACATCGCAATGAAAGGCATTGAAACAAGCATACAGAGGCAAGAAATAATTACCAAACCATTGGAGACGAAAAATCAATCTCAGAGAATTAAGATTAAGAGATTCCAATGCAAACTTCAATAATAAAAATACGATCTTTGTCTCCAAAACAATAACGACGGCTCAACTCTCTAAGAAAACTAGAACTAGCAATTAATAAATTCTGAATAGCCTCCTTTCCTAAAACTAGGGTAAAAGGTGTGCATAAATACAATGGGGATGGACCCCACAAAAATCTGGAAAAAGGGCTTCTTAGGCCCACAATAAGTTGGGCTGCGGCACCCTACTCGGTCGAGTAGCGGCGCTACTCGGTCAAGTGCTGATACGGGCTATCGCTTCCTCTATTCTTTGTTCGGATTTAGATATGTGCTACTTGATCGAGTCCTTGCAGTGCTCGTCAAGTCACTACAGTACTCGTCGAGTCACTGAGGGCTGTTGCGAGGATCAAAATATTGCTCTGTAATTGATTTCGCTCGGTCGAGTAGTTGCTGTACTTGGTCGAGTCGCTGGTCTACTCGATCGAGCTACTGTATGCTGGAGAGGTCTTCAAAAACATCGTTCTATTTGGATTCAGCTCGATCGAGTGGTTGCAGTGCTCGGTCGAGTCGCCTTTGCACTCTCCGACTTTGATTAGGATTATGAATGAGATTTAGTCAGCCGAGTTGATCCGACCGAGTAGCCTCTCTACTCCGTCCGAGTGAGGAATATACTTCTTCAGCTGGAGCTCCTTTTGGTCTGGATGTCAGCTTGGTTAAGTGCTGATGCACTCGACCGAGTACTCTGGGAAAACATCATGTTTCTTCTTGAGCTCCTTTCTCTCTTTCTCTTCTTCTCTTCTCTTCTCCTCATCCAATCTTCTTCTCCACCTCATCGAACACCTAATGAACCTCGTCATAGATGCTCTGGATAGCTCGGTTGTGTCCATATGTCATAATTGCTCCAAAGCATTCCAAAGTCCTTAAAACCCACAATTCACTACGAAAATCGAATATATCGTGAAAAGCACGATAATATATATATAAGTGAACTTTGGATGGTGAAAATGCTATGAAAATATGCAATAAAACATGAAAAATATGGACACATCAAAATCCCCCAAGCTTATCTCTTACTCATCCTCGAGGAAGATAAATATGAAGCTCACCTGGAGGTAAAAATAAGAAAAATGGAAAAGAATGCAAAGAGGATAGGGTCGCTAGATTATTCTCTCAGGTCTCACGTTATTTGCCACATATCACGATAACTCAGAAAATGAATCACATGTTATCAAGAGATTTCATATCTTAAATTAATATAGTACTTGCAAGCTCAAGATCAACAAAAGGGGCTCTCTAAAGCTCATGCAATCAACTCATATCTACGTCATGCATTTCATAGTATTGAATATACAAAACATTGGCAATGCACTTTTCAATCAAAAACTATAACTGAAGCACATAGAATTCATACCAAGCATGCAATAGAGAATAGAATAAGAGTGAAGATGTTCACTTACTCATATCAAATCATAAGAAATCTCTATAGCTAGATTATTTCGCTAAGTTTCAGTATTATCAAACTTTCCCATTCGTGCACAACTCCACTCCAATGTCATGCTCACTCATTTGGTCAAAAGAATTCACCCCCAAGATTAACTTGAGGCGTCGCATCCAAAGGAACTAATTGTGGAATTTGTTTTGGTTTTCCCAAGTATATTTGTGGCTCCAAGTAATGAAACTGAGAATTTTTATTTTATTTTTGAACTTTTGTTTCTCATTTTTATTTTTGGATTTTTGTAGGAGCAATAGGATTTGTATTTTTGATTTTTGGCTCCTTTTTGGTTTTTTGTACTTTTTGGAGCAAGCTTTTCTTTTGTATGGGATTTTTGTGAATAGATGCGGTATAAATAGCTTTGGGAGGTGAACTCAAGTGACATGTAAAGAATAAAAGATATATGTGGAGAAAGAAATAATATAACACTCGGTTCACTCTAAAGCGTGCATAAATGGTTTAGTAAAATAATACGTCAACTAGACTCGTATATAAGCATGGATATTCTTAATCATATCAATTAGTAGTGAAGTCAAGCAGTAAAGATTTGCAATCGTATCAAGCATGCAACAAGAATGCGAATGAGAATATAAAAGCGATGCTTCAGAATATGCTAATGATGCATGAATTTGGATGCATTTCCAATAGAAGCATACTAAGCACTACTTCACACATTCAATTTCGATAAGTTTCATGCATTTACTTAGAGAAGTCGTGAAAAGAAATGTATTTTGCAAGCACTCATGAATATCAAGATAATGAAATAACTCTAACTAGCATGGTATGGAATAACAAGCATCGTGATGACTACGAAAGCAATAAGAGATATCATCATAAAGAGTTAATCTAGCAAAAGAAAGAAGAGAAAATTGGGATAATATAAAACAGGCATACATGCATACCAAAAGATGAGAAATATGATGTTAAAAGAGATAAACGTGCGGTGGAAAATGGATGGAACATAAAGTAAAAAGTATGAAAAGCGAAAGAAAAATAAATAAAAAGCGATAGCGCTCATCCCGTAAGCTAAACACAGCAGTGTCCTCACTGAGGAGAACACTCATGAAAGAAGGTGAATGAAGCTAGGGTGGGATGGGTGGATAAAGAAAAATCATTAAAAAAATTGTACAAAAAGGAAAAAGAAGAAAAATAAAAAAATGTATGGATGCAAATGCATGGTCGTAATGCCTAATATATGAACAAGCATGCAAATGATATGATGGTGTATATGCAAATGGATGAAAATGGGGTTTCCCCCAAGTTATGCAGTGCTAGGCCCCGTGTGGACAAATGGGCACTAAAGAGTGATAGGGGAGAACGAGAGCAAAAATGCAAATCAAGCAGAGGCACCACCCTTTGGAGGTAGTGATGGGTCCCACTACTGTGGACCTGATCGAGTGGTTGGACGGTGGCACCACCCTACTGGAGGGGATGATGGGGTCTGATCGAGTGGTCCGATGGCAACGCACGCTGTAGTCGAGCGAAATGGAGATCGAGTGAGGGAGGGTTTGAGAGAGGGGCAGGGGAGCTCGGGCTGATTTCTTTTGAATGGGGGAATGAAGGGGGGTCGGTTCTTTTATAGATGGGGCCGACTGAGCTCGGGCTGCTCGGTCGGTCCCCTTACGATTTCAAAAATAATGACCCCCTGCTTTAAGTTGCTACTCGGTCGAGCATCTCAGGCTGCTCGGTCAAGCTGAAAATGAGACTTAGCAAAATTAATCCCCTATTCTATGGCCCAGCTGCTCGATCGAGCTGCTTACTCATCTCGGTCGAACTGAAAAGTTGTTGCGCTGAGATCAACCGAGTATTGTAGCTACTCGGTCGAGTCGAATTGATGACAGAGCGACATTTTCAGCTATTCCTTGACTGCGCATGAGCTCGATTGATACTGTAACTACTCGGTCGAGTTGAATTGGTTACAGAGCGCCTTTTAGCCTTCTCCTTTAGCTGCCCCGAGCTCAACCGAGCACTGTATCTGCTCGATCGAGTTGGCTTCCCTTGATCTCCATGCAAGTATAGCTCCTCTCATCATCTCCTTTTGGTTCCTTCTCTGCTTCTTTATCGTTTTAAGTGTTCCCTTCATTGGTCACCTGTACAAGATAGAATGCGTTAGAAATTTTTATAATTTTTATATTTTGTATTTTATAGTTTTCTAATGAATAAAAAGCATTTTTATTTGGGTTTTGAGTTAGAATGAAGAACTACTTAAGAAATAAAACTAGAAAAATAAAGAAAAATTCGGGTTGCCTCCCGATAATCGATTGTTTAAAGTCGTAAGCTCGACTCCCTATAGTTTTCAACGATGATTTTTGATGTTGGGCATATATGAGATGCGCCGCTCATCGTGCTTTCCTATGAGGCCATGTGGTGGGAGTTGGCTCGACTTGCTTCGTCAGTCATTGGCAATTGTAAAGATCGTGGCCTCCGATTGATAATGATGAAGTGGTATACTGGATGGCTCCTCGTCCAAGCCCTTCAAGTATGCGGCCAACGCCTTATCATGTATGACGTCTCCGTCATCGTCTATGTCCTTCCTCATAGGATCTCTAGCAATCTCCTCCATGGTGTATTCTTCGATAGCTTCATCCTCTAATAGCTCAAGGCAGATAGCATCTTCTCATGGGAACCACTCCTTCATCGGTTTTTGTAGATGGAATTCAATCTCAAAATGTCCAATATTCATGAATAACGTCCCTTGACAGACGTCGATCAACACTCCACCTGTAGCCATGAAAGGACGACCTAGGATGATTTTAGAACTACCATCCTCAGGCATGTCCATAATAACAAATTCCACCGGTGCGCTAATTCCTATCGGCACTTGCAAAATAACGTCGGGTGTGATGTCAACCGGGTAGGTGACGGATTGGTCTGCCAACTGTATGCTCATTTCGATGGGTTCTAGCTTCATTTTTGTATTCACTCTCTTGTAGATGAAGCACGGCATCAAGCTAATGCTCGCCCCCAAGTCAATTAGCGCTCTATTAATGGGGATGCCGCCTATGGAGCACGGTATCGTAAAGTTTCTGGGATCGGGCAATTTCGGCAGTAGAGTGTTCTTGAGGACTAAAGTGCAACTATCTGCTAATTTCATTGCTTTTTGCTTTCTCTTCCCTGCTATTAAATCTTTCAAAATTTTTGAATTTGTGGGGATCTCTGTAAGGGCATCCATGAAAGAGATGTTCAAGTGAACATCCTTGAGAAACTCTATAAATTTAGCGTATTTCTTCTCGAGCTTTGCCTTGGCTAATCTTTGCGGATAAGGAGGTGGAGGATGACTTACCCTGTCTTTGTCGGCATCCTTTGGCATAGATTTTTCAGAAGATGGAATATCCATCGGTGTCGTGGTGATAGGAATATATAATATGGTAGGTGAAGCCTCCTTCTCTTTGGTGGCAGATGGCTCATCAGTAACTTTCTCCTCTTCTCTGCAATGATGGGCTCAGAAATAGTGGTATCCTCCTATTGTATAGTCGTCGATGATGGTGGATCCACATGCTTAGAGATCGGTACCATCATAGTATCGGTACTCTTTCCTCCTCTGTCATAACCGCCACAACTACAATAACTTGCCCCTAGGATTCGGCTCGGGTTGAGATGACAATCTTCCTTGCGCCTTCGTAAGTTGTGTTATTTGGGCTGATAAGTTATCAACAGTGGTTGAGAGTTGCCTTTGTGTGGCCGCCAATTCTGCGTTGTGCTTGGTTTGGACGCTAATAAATGCCTCAATTGCCACCTCCACTCTAGATTTTTGTGCCACTAGTTGTAGGTATTGTTGTTGTTATTGCTGAAATAGTTGGCAATTATAATATCTCGACGGTCTATAGGGCCCAGATGGCCTAAATCTGTATTGCTGTTGTTGTGGAGGTGGTGCTTGTTGTTGTGGAGGAGGAGGAGGCCTTGGTTGAGACGGTGTTTGTAGAGCTCCGTTGGGGTCGCTATAGGAGAATACATGATGTGAATTCCATGCTGGATTTGGCCACTGATGTCTAAGATTGCTCCCCTCGCCTGCTATATAATTGACTTGCTCCACTGGTGCGTCCTTTCCCTCATAGGAACTTTCAATTGGAGCATACCCTTGCTCGGCGTAGTCTTTGTAAGTGGCACATACCGAAGCCCTCGAAGGCGAAGAGATAATGCTCAACCTCTGCTCAATTCTTGCAAATTGCTTAGAAAGTGTCTCAAGTTGCTTATCAAGTGTCTCAAGTTGCTTATCAAGATGCTTAGCTACCTTTATCTCAAAACCGATACCTCTAGATGTTGAGTGATCATCCCTCCATTGCTGTTTGTTGGAGCCCATTAGTTCCAAAAGTGATGTGGCCTCCTCAGGTAGCTTAGCTAATAATGTGCCTTGTGTAGAGGCATCAATAATCATCTTTGTGTTGGGCTTGAGGCCATTATAAAATCTTTGAATAAGATACTAATCTGGAATGCCATGATGCGGGCATTGATGCTGCAAATCCTTGAAGCGTTCCCAAGCTTCATAAAGTGACTCCTGCGGGAGTTGCTTGAAGTTTGTGATCGCCCCCTAATCCTAACCATTTTGGATAGTGGATAGTATTTATTGACAAAGGCCAAGGCTAACTGATCCCAAGTTTTGAATGTATTCGAGGTGTGCGCCCTCAACCAATAAGCCACTTGTCCCTCAGAGTAAATGAGAATAGACGTAGCTTTATGGCATCTCCGCTCACATCTTTAATTTTGAAAGTGTCACACTTTGCCAAGAAAAGATCTATATGATGATTGGGGTTCTCATAAGGATGCCCATGGAAGGGGTCATGCTGCATTAAATTAATTAAGCACGTCTTCAGTTCAAAGTTGCCCATCGCCAGTTGCGGTCTCAAGATAGAAACTATGCTAGATAGATTGGGCTTCATGTAATCCAAAACATTGCAAGAACGTGGATGAGAATTGGAAGGAGTCCCTGCCATTTGATCATGTAAAGTTTGATTCCTCCTTTTTGCTCTAAGCTGTCTTGCTGTCCTTTCTATCTCGGTGTCAAATAATAGATCGTTGGGTCCCCCAAAACAAGTGTTCATGCGCAAGAAACAAACTCGGAGAAGATGTCAGTAACAAAATAAAAAAAGAATATAAATATGGAAAGATAAGAGATGATAAGAGTAACTAACAAGTTTTTCAACTAAGAAAATAACCCAAGAATAAACCGTTTGCCTCCCGGTAACGGTGCCAAAAGCTTGATCGGTCCAGATTGTAACTCCGAAAACTTACCGCAAGTGCACGGTGTCAATGCTTTGTAATATAGAAAAATGTCGAACCCACAGGAAGGCAGATGCTTATAGAGTCTTGTGTCTATTCTTAATCTTAAAAACAATATCAGTTGGGCATACTCAAAAGGTTGTCACTAATGGTTACTAACTTAGATTAACAATAGAATAAAACACTAGGGCAATAGGAGTCACCACTAGGATTACAATTTCTACATTGAACTGGCTTTATTATGGCGAGATTGTCGCATCTAAAATGTAGAACTCATGGCTAACTATC
Source organism: Scilla litardierei (assembly GCA_030789695.1). Lineage (NCBI taxonomy): Eukaryota > Viridiplantae > Streptophyta > Magnoliopsida > Asparagales > Asparagaceae > Scilla > Scilla litardierei. Next base: position 217,372,485 of record CM061142.1, on the reverse strand, counting down.
GGTGTGTCACTCATCTAACGTATTTCATGCTTAGCCCCACCATCGTGGATGGCCTTACACGCGATCCATGGATTACGAACAACAACTATTCTCAATCTCTACTCATGCCACCATCATGGTTTAGAGCTTCGATCTGTGATTTGATGGCTCTTAATTATGCTACTATCGTAGGTCATCAATTAGTAATATAGGACGTCGGTGAAAACCATCAAAGTGCATGCCATTATCGTGGATCACGAACTCTAATTGAATTCACTAACGTGCCTAATTAAGATCATATGATACTCATCTAGGATGTGTGCCACTATCGTGGATCGCAAACCCTATATGAGATCTCCTACAAGCTTGGCTAGATCAATCAAAACACATCCATTTTCTATCAAAACAACGTAAAATCCTATCTTTACATCTAAATCCTAAGATCCTGAGGCTAATCCAATAGCCCTAGAAACGACTACTCGTGATTCATAGAAATACCAATAGAAACATTAACAATAGCAATAGAAATCAACATCGCAATGAAAGGCATTGAAATAAGCATAGAGATGCAAGAAATCGTTACCAAATAATTGGAGACGAATAAGCAACCTCAGAGAAAAAAGATTAAGAGATTTCAAAGCAAACTTCAATAATAAAAATACGATCTTTGTCTCCAAAACAATAACGACGGCCCAACTCTCTAAATTCTGAATAGCCTCCTCTCCTAAAACTAGGGTAAAAGGTGCTCTTAAATACAATCGGGATGGACCCCACAAAAATCTGGAAAAAAGGCTTCTTGGGCCCACAATAAATTGGGCTGCGACGCCTTACTCGGTCGAGTAGCGACGTCGCATGGTCAAGTGCTGATACGGACTGTCGCTTCCTCTATTCTTTGTTCGGCTTCAGATATGTGCTGCTCGGTCGAGTCACTACAGCGCTCGATCGAGTCACTGAGGGCTGTTGTGAGGCCCAAAATATTGCTTTGTAATTGATTCTGCTAGGCTGAGTAGTTGCAGTACTCGGTCAAGTCGCTGGTCTACTCGGTCGAGCTATTGTATGCTGGAGAGGCCTTCAAAAACATCGTTCTGTTTGGATTCAGCTCGACTGAGTGGCTGCAGTGCATGGTCGAGTCGCCTGTGCGCTCTCCGATTTTGATTAGGAATGGGAATGAGATTTAGTATGTCGAGTTGATTCGGCCGAGTAGCCTCTCTACTCGGTCCGAGTGACGAATATACTTCTTCAGCTGGAGCTCCTTTTGGTTTGAGTACTCAGTGAAAACCACATTTCTTCTTGAGCTCCTTTCTCTCTTTCTCTTTTTCTCTTCTCTTCTCCTCCTCCAATCTTCTTCTCCACCTCGTCGAACACCTAATGAACCTAGCCATAGATGCTCTAGATAGCTCGGATGTGTCCATATGTCATAATTTCTCCAAATCGCTCCAAAGTTCCTGAAAATCCACAATTCTCTACGAAAATCGAATATATCGTGAAAAACACGATAATATATATAAGTGAACTTTGGATGGCGAAAATGCTATGAAAAATACAATAAAACATGGATAATATGGACACATCAGAAACCAACTATAGTCGTCTGTCTGCACAAGTGTGAAATAGACAGAACAATGGATCTTTGGGCAAGCGGAGACATGAGACCGACTAACAAGTCACAGACGCCTGGAACTAGACAGGTACATGTACTTTGTACAACAGTCACCTGTTGAAGTTGAATACAGAAATGCCCCAAAAAACCTAAGTCAAAACATGTGCATTATAGTATGGAGACAGTCGCCTGCATTTTATTCTTCAATCACCTGTTAAAAATCCAAAATGCACAGTAAACAGAATGAAGAGTTGAAATCCTAGGAAATGATTTCTAATGAAATCTTAGGCTAGATAAAGTGAAGTGTGTGAGCTCCAAGATAGTTCTACTACAAGGCTACATTCTAATCAAGACAAATGAAAGCATAAAAAGGTTTACATTGAATATATGCTTTCTTCCTTCTCTTGAATGGCCTTGAAGTCTTCGAAGCTTCATTCTTCAACTTGATCATCCAATCTTCAATTCATTAGGCTTTGATTGATCTTGGTAGTCATCCATTGCTATTTGATCTTCATGATTAGCTTAGGCAATGGATTAACTGCATGTAGGGAATTACTCACAAGTATTTATGTTTGCACATCATCAAAACTGAGTAGGGAGAAGTCCAATACTCAACATGATAAATATGATAAATATTACATATTTAGCCACACATTTGACCCCATTTTGTGCATATATATGGTACTTATTTGGTCTTTAATACGATCGTATTTAGAATACCCTTAATTATTAGAGCAAACTCTCATTTCATGCACAATACAACAATATATTGAGTATTTATGCCCTTTTTTATTTTTCGTACGAAGATCTCAGTCTTACGATTCCACCGACTATTTATTTGTATTTTTCTGAGATCTATATTAATTACTATGAATTTTTGAATGCAGAATACAATTTAAATGGAGAAATACGGTCAAAAATATGCAAATACGGTAGAAATACGTTTTCGAATACGGCGCTTCGATCAGCGCTGACCACGTGTTGCACATCCACCCGCTCCCGCTCGAATCCGACGATTCAAATGAGCAGACGACACGGCGATCTGAGGACCTCCCGATTTCGATCAAACAGCGCAAAGGAAGCCCGAACACGGAGCAGAGCGATGACTCTGATGGATGCATGGCATCATTGCAACAGTTCCTAGGTTCGATCAAACGGACCGGGAGCTCTCCGAATTGGATCCGAATTCGCAAGCGAATGCGGGCGCAGCTGAGGATCCGCGGGGACACGTGGCCTTTCCACGTTCAATCCTGCATTGATCCAAGGGCTCACATTTGGAGCGGCAATGAAAGCGGGTTTGAGTCTTATTGGATGCGGGGTTGAACCTGCTAGACGTCTAAAACCCGCAATGCATATATATAAGCGTATTTCTAGGGTTTTTGAGGGATTCATTGCGTATTGGAGGCTCTCTTGTGCGTATCTTTGCATGAGTTTCTGGGGCTTTGGAGACAGAGGCTAGGGGCTCTTGTAGAAGAAGATCTAAGGCCTTTGGAGGAGTTTTGGTGGTAGAAATCTCAACTTATACCTTGTATTTTGCGTATTTAGCACGTATTTTGAGCTTTTGATCATGTATTTGCTAATGAAATTGAGTTTTCTTCTATCCATGCGTGGCTAGTAGCTTTATGTATTGGTTGTGATGTAGTTAGGGCTACGTGTGATTTTGATGTCTTTTCGCCCTATATGCATGTTATAAGAACATATTTCATCGATTTCTACGTATAATCTAATTGAGTGTGTGTTAATCGAAGACGTGTGCATGCTTAATTGAATATGATCTGAGTAAGACTTATTCGTGATGCGATCCGAGAGGATGTATCATGACTCAAGAGGGCACTTGTGTGTATTTTCTTCATGAAATCGATGTTATACGTGATTACTTTTTGGCACTATTTATGCGCTTTATCGCCATACTTTCTGACGTTCTCATACCTTAGCTGGATGAGACGTTGAGTTTGAGAAAAGATATTCAAAATCATCGATTACAAAACCCTTAACGAAGTCATAACCGACACATTCTTATCTCATTGGTCTCAAGATCGACTTTCCCATACGTATATTTAGTGTTACTTTCACGTTTAATTTAAACCATCATTACGATTACTTCACATTCGAAAGGTGGTATTGTCTCATTATTTTATTAATATTTAGAAACTGATTCTTTTGGTTTGCAGGTCGCCTGTCCCATTGATTTGACACCTGACTCTCCAGGTTTACTACTTGATCGATCTCCTACACTTGGGAGTAGCCTCGCATATTTTGAGACGAGTCAAGTTTTTAGAGCCATTGCCGGGGACAACGGTATTTGTGATCCATACTGTCAGTTTCTCTCGAGGAATATTCAGTGAGATCTTTCCATCTTTTAGTTTCGGATTTTATTTGCTTTCTATTACATAAAAAATGCATAAAAATATAAAACATAAAACCAAAAAAACACTTTTTTCTTCTAGTTTATGTGGCATAGATCCCATGCTTCACATAGATTAGTGCGAACTGAAAATATGACGAATAGCGATGATGAAACACGTATCACACCACCTGTAAAAGAAAGACCTTTATTGGAAATTTTTATACCATCTAGAGTGGTGTCTGATTCATGCAGAGTCCTACCTGCTGATGCTCATAATTTAAATCTGAAGCCAGGTGTAATTCAACTCTTACCATCTTACCATGGAATTGAAAATGATAATCCTTATTTGCATATTAGAACTTTTGAAGAAGTATGCTCGACACAGTTGGATGGAAAAATTATCTCTGATTCTGTTTATCTAAAATTATTTCCATTCTCTCTGAAAGATAAAGCAAAACATTGGTTAAATTCTTTACCACCTAGATCTATCTCTAATTGGTTACAATTGAAAACTGAATTTCTGAAAAAATTCTTTTCTTTACAGAGGACTCATGCCTTGAAGCAACAAATCATGTCCTTTTTCGTAGAAGGAGAAGGAGCGACCAAGCATGGGAGAAATTCAATGACCTTTTGATCACTTGCCCACACCATGGATACGACGAAGGCCGTGCTATTGGATTCTTTTATGATGGCATGCAGCTGCAAACTAGGCAATACATGGAGATGATGTGCAACAGCGAATTCTTTCAGAAAACTCCTACGGATGCGTGGAACTACATGGAAACCATTGCAGAGCATGCGAGGAGATGGGAGTCTACTTCAGAGTTTGAAAGATCAGAGCCTCTTCCACCATCAAAAGGAGGCATGCATTCATTGAAGCCAGACGAAGCAATAAGAGCACAAGTGGATGCATTGTTGATGCAGAGGCTACAAGGCCTAGACTTGAAAGCTGTGAAAGCAGTCAAAGCTGAACCATTTTTGCGCCATTTGTGAGCAGCCCATTTATGACACGTCTGTTTGCCCTGCAATCCCTGCTATGAAAGAGACTATAAGGAACCCACCAACTGAAGTGAATTGGGTGTCAAATTAAGGCCTGAATTCGAATACTTTCAACTCTTCTTGGAAGAATCATCCAAATTTGAGATGGGGACCACAGTGGGCGGCACAACAGACAACTACTCCTTACTACCATCCGAATCATGCAAGCAATCAAGGGAAGAAGGAGCAGAGCACTGATATCACTGATGTGCTTCAGCAAATGAAGCAAATACAGAATCAATAACAACAGCTTCAAAAATAATTTCAGCAGCAGTTTTAGCAGCTTAACGAAAACTTTTCTAAAATTGTTGCATCTTTAAAAAAGGTACTTTACCAGCTCAATCTGTTGCAAATCCTAACATAAATCCATCTTCCTTTTCAGGTGACAACGTAAAACCATGCAATGTGGTGACTACTTTACGTAGCAGACGAGAAATAGAAAATTCAGAACCGCCTAAGCATGAACAACTAATGGAGGAGAAAGAGGATGAGCATGTACCACAAAAGCTGCAAGAGGAGGAGAAAAGCTTAGAAAAAGAAGAGGTCAAAGAAAAAGTGCCTGAACCATATGCACCTCCAGCTCCATTTCCACAGAGACTAGCACCACCTTCGAAAGATAAGTATCAGGCAGAAATTAGGGACATCTTCAAAAATGTAAAATTAATATTCCCTTGTTTGATATGATAAACCAAGTGCCTGCCTATGCTAAATATTTAAAGGACTTATGCACTGTGAAACAGTCGCTTAATGTGAAAAAGAAAGCTTTTCTCACGCAACATGTAAGTGCCATAGTTCAACATAATGCTCCACCCAAATATAAAGATCCATGTTCTTCTACTATTCCATGTACTATATGAACGAAGAGCTTTAGAAATGCTTTGCTTGATTTGGGTTCTAGTGTGAATATTTTGCCTTACTCTGTTTTCTTGCAACTAGGTTTGGGAGAGCTGAAACCAACGCCCGTGGTACTACAATTAGCAGACAGGTCAATGAAAGTTTCAAGGGGTTGCGTGGAAGATGTTTGGTTCAGGTGGACAAGTTCTACTACCCCGTGGATTTCATCGTCCTAGACATACATGGACCACCTTCTGGTAACATCACTCCTGTCATTTTGGGACGTCCATTTTTAGCTACATGCAATACCGTAATAAATTGTAGGGATGGACAGTTGAAGATAACATTTCGTAACATGAAACTCGAATTAATATCTTTAAATCATGTAAGTTGTCAACAGATGTTGAAAGTCTTGAAGAGGTATGCTTTATTGAAAGTTTGATTGAAGACTATTTTGAGACTGAGTATGAACGCAAATCTAATTCATTGATTACAATTTTGATGATATTAATGAATCCTATTTTATGCAGGATAATCACGAGAGACCAAGGGAAGCATGGGAACCAAGATTTGAACCATTGCCAGTTGGACTGCCACCAGAACTACGTTCTGACGTGGAGCATTCAAAGCTTGAGCTGAAGCCATTGTGTCACGCCCTGCTCCCCTAATATGGAAGGCGAGACGTGAGGAGGTCTGCTCAGACGTGGAGCTGTGAAGCTGCAGTCTGATAAGCGTATGTAAAAATTTCAAATAGTAGAAGGTCCTTTGCATTGCGACGAAACAACAACAATGATAATAGTAAAGCAGATATAAAAGAAAACATCCACCAACATCCAGAATATTATTCCAACATCACAGAGCAGTCAAAAAAGTATAATTCTGAACAATAGGCCTAAAGCATGGCCGAAACAAAAGTAAAAAGAGAGTCACATGCTAAGGCTAATGGTAGGACCGGAAACCTCGAACTGAACGTTAGCAACCTGTCGTCCTCTGCAACTAAGTCAGGCTCAAAACCAGACATGTGACACCCAAAGAGAAAAGGGCACATGTCAGCAAAAGTCTCCCAAAGAAAGCGGAGAACTTTTGTGCAAGGATACAAATAAAATAAAGCGACTAGCAGTTCTAAATACAATGAAGAGACATGACATTTAAAAAATGCAACAATTTAAGATGACATGATGACATGCATGCACGTCGTAGCAGTAGCTACGAAAAACACTGTTTTCACGAGTCACGAACATTATCATTCCACGAACATTATCATTTCACGATGTGCACAGGGATTACGCCTTACAGCTGAAGTTGCTGATCTGGCATACTTCTACGCTAAGTGGTCGCTTAACCCTACCCCTCCATGTGTATCGAGCGTTGGTTTCCCAACAACATGATGCTCGCTTCTGGATCACGAGCCAGGAAGTGTTTTTCAATATGGCATAGGGTTGTGCCCGCAAAAGCAAGTGCCTAGCCTCAATAGCAATAACATTTGTAGCGTGTGCTACTCAATCACGAAGAACACATGATGCATGACATGACATGAGATGAGCAGTTAAAGTGCGTACTGTTAAATGAAAATTAAACATGACATGGTAGCATGAATGGGAGCAAGTAAAAGTGTCGGATCTATCTTCGTTGTCAAGCCAGATCAAGTAGGGTGTCGGATCTAATTTCGTTGTCAAACTAGATCAAATAGGCGTCTAGGCAGCTATCATTTCACTGTCTAGTCTCTTTTACGCTAACAAGCAAAATGGTCTTAAAACATAGCCTAAAACATGTACTGTGCAAGTTTCACTTGCCTGCACAACCAAGCTGAAGTCACGATCAACCAGAGTCCAAACTACCTATGTGTTCAGATCGCAGTCCAGCCTACAACCTAATTATTAATCTTGATTAGTGAATCACAACCATCAGAAATTACCAATTTTAGTTGATTAACAAGCAAGTGGTGATTCCTACAGGATAGATCTTTCCTCAACACGACGTGAGAGCTACTCTGACGTCGGGTAGCGACGTCAGAGGGTTGAATCCGGTAGTGCGTACGGTATGGGATGACGGATACTCTGTGACAAATCACGTGCACGAATGAGTTCGTTACAACGGAACTAGAATTTATTAGGCAACCCTAAAGGGTCTAATGATCCAATTTTAATTAAGTTTTCCAATCTGATACGGGGTTCACATCAATATTAATGTCGCTAACATGATAACTAAGTTAACTTACTGGTTCATATAAGTTACAACATTCTATCATAGCAACCTAGATTAACAACCGCTAGAGTATCACATACAAGTTATCCACCATACTGATTAGCATGTTAGCATTAGATTATTAGGTCCATTAGCTGCTCAATAACACAGTCCAAATCCCATTTGCAACTGAAATTAAAGTGTTGCAGCAAACGACACTAACCGATGTGTAGAGGAGAACTCCGACGTGGCTATATCCGAGGCGGAGGGACGTCGTAGCGACACGGGGGAAGTCGACCATGGTCTGGAGAGCAGCCGGGACGACAACCGCGTGAAGAGAAAGGCAGCCGCGCGTGCTCACAGCCTGTAGTTGCTATGCACGGCATGCGGCAGCCGCTACATGCGGTATCCGGCAGGGGTTGGCCGGAGAGAGGCTGACAGGGTCCGGTCGGCTTGGGGGTGGTCGAGACAGCGCCAGGCGGCGCTGCTGTCAGGCCCGACGGCCTGCCGTCGCAGATAGCGCCAGGCAGCGCTGTCGCTGGCTGAGGCGGCGCTGCCTTGCGTCTGGCAGAGTGCACAGGTGAGATGGCCGGTGAGAAGGTCCACGGGGTGGCTTGATGGCGTGGGCCCCGGGGACAGGCTGGAGAAAGGGTCGTGCGTCGTTGTTGATGTGTGGGAGAAAAAGGTCAAGCGGCGCTGCTGTGAAGGGTTTGCGTGAAAAACAATGGGCGGCGGCTTGCGTTTAGGGTGAGAGATATGAAACCTAGGTTGCTATTTAATAGGGGAGAGGGCACGTGAGAAAAGGCTTTCTTTTAGCTTAGGTTAGCTTAAGAACTAGTAGCCTAGGTTTAATTTAAAGTTCCCAGTATACAAGCTGTGTGGGGAATTTGAATGGCAGCACGTGAAGGGTTTGTTATAGGTTAACTTAGGTGATGGGGTTGCCCTATGACAGCACATGGGCTCTTGGTGGCTAGGTTAGTTTGTTTATTATAATTATTATTATAAATGTTATAATACAACAATAGCATATCTCCCTCTCTCTCTCCTGTGTGTGTGCGGCCAATATGGGATTTAATAGTGGGCTAAGACAACATTATAAAGTAATAAACATCATTAAATAATGATTAGTGGGTTAACCATATGAAAATTAGGATTAGACTATAGCTTAAAAGGGAAGAGCAAAAGTGGGTCAAACGGAGCTCTAAAATTATGAGATAAATACCGGGGCGACCGTGTCGACGAGAGAAACAAAACTAAGGAGGTTGGACACGAGTTTGGCGATGAGAAATGAAACTAAAAATAAAAAGGTCTCACGACAAAAGTGAAAATGACGACGCCTCTTCAAACAAAGTCATTTCGTGGGAGAACGACCCGGGAAATGACGTTCCAAAATAATTCCTCAAATTAATACTCTTCGAGCGTGTCACAACGGCATTTCACACCATAGTGTTCGGACACAGGAAAGGTCAAAAATAAATACGTGTACGAACAAAAGTACGTGCACGAAAAGCGCACGATCGAAAACAGACCGTGACATCCTACCCACCTTAGAATAAATTCCTTCCTTGGACTTTCTAACTATAAATATATCTAGTCACTCGAGTAACTACCCCAATCATATCACATTATAATTCAACTAGATATAGTCACTACAAGTGCTTACATATGCAGTAGGTAGTCAAACATTAATACTACTAACATATATATATTGCACTCTCTATACTTATACCTATCATAGACAGTCAAATTCATACACATACTTCAATCTTTCATGTAGTCACGTACATCCACTATATAGCTATCACACACTATCGCATAACCAAGTCTCTCATACTTACATGAAAATAATTTCACCCTAGCAAATACAATCATATCACTCACGTACATATAACTACCTATGAACGAACAAACATGGATATACTACTCCCCATATCTCCTAGTATACATCCAACACCAAACACATCAACACATATAATCACACCATACCATTATTAAATCAGGTTTACTATATCTAACATACATTCACCCTTACTATAATTTCATAAATATATAGTTATTCAAATGCATGCAGATACTTCACCATATAATCGCATCACATACAGTCTTATAACTATAATCAAGACTCATCACACGTACCATAATCACAAATACCTATAACTAAGCACATACTTACCCGTGCATGGTGCATACCCACACACGCTAATATACCATTCATACATACCTCTCATACCACTATATACTTAGCACAACAACACACCTAGTTTAGCTAACAGACATACCTCAAACATGGAAAACCTTAGTAATTAACTATACCACAAGACCAACACTCATAACTATAATAGGGTATAGTCACCCATAATCATGTGCGTAACACATCCAGACACAAACAATCCTATCACTATGCATACATCATCCATCGCTATATTCATGGTACTACACGTAAACCACAGACATGTGTGACAATATACTTAAAGTATACCCACTCAAGCTCGAGTGAGACTCAAAACCCACATCAAAATACTCTATATACATAACACGGTATCTATAAATATACCAACACCACTCCTATATGTATACATGCACCAACATACCCACATACATATCATAATATTAGTCACTATATTTAGTCAAGTAAAGCCCACATAATGCAATCACTTCACACCCTATAATAATATTACAAATACCAGCATACGTATAATTATAATACACTCTCCAATACATACATTCATCGTTTAGTCACATACGTGTAATATATTCACGCCATAGCAACATCAAATATAATCGATACAGTACTACATATACATATCCATGCATAGTCACGGCAAACAATAGTCGTGTATACTTCATGGTACACACGCACACACACAACGCCCCGTAAAGGCAAGAAATACCAAACAAAGTTATAGCCCTAATACTGTACGTATATCACACGTATTCATATAGTAAGCACACATCTACGTGCGAGCACACGCCCACACGTACTAACATATAGATCAAATAATAGGCATGCACATTTAACTATAAGTACCTTATTATCATTACACTTAACCTGCACATGACTTACTAGTATACTATTTCAAGCATCCACAAGTATCTTCAAACTACATACACTACTAGTATATACTCTAATACAATTTCCAATATATATACAGACATTCTTAAAGTGGTATAGCTATCCACACATATATAACTATTATCATTCATACAATCTTACACATATATCATGAATAACCCTGAGTATTATAACACAAGAGACAATCATTAATATCCTAAGGGTAGCACACTCATACAGGTCTACACACTCTTCCTATACACATGCACCATGACGACATCACAAGACCAAAGGGCCCACTACTAACTAGAGTTGACATAAGCAACGGCGAGCACTAGTAGGGTGACGAAGCAATAGAGAGGAAACCAAGATTAAATAGCGTAACGAGACAAGGTCGGAAAGAACGGGTTCAGATATAGCGAGGATAAGGAGATAGTTGGCTGGGTGGGACAAAAACATTGCTCTAAATATTTAAATAGATGAAAGAAGGATACTTGTAAAATGTGGTATCATATATATATATATATATATATATATATATATATATATATATATATATATATATATATACTCTCTCTCTTAAAAATATGTAGAAATGGCGAGCCAACGTTAAAAATTTTAAAACACTGAAAAAGTGTTGAGACAAGGAAATATTGAGTAGGGTGAGGCAGTGATCGTGTTGTAAATGAAAATAGGTTTATACAAAAATTTCGAAATATGAGCACGATGAACATAGATCTGATATATAAAAATATTAAAGTTCTATTTAGCTTAGAAAATATTCTAAAAAGTTTGTACGGTGAATGGAAAAATAATAATAAATTCGGTAGCGTAGAAATGAGAGGAAAGATATATTGAATTATCAAAAATAGTAATAAAATTTTAAAACCAAAATACGAAAGATCTAGGTCAGGAAATGATTACGAGATAGTAATTTTAAAGATTTCAACTAAAAATTTTGAAATTCAGAGAACGTAGGGAGTCTAAATGCATGCTAAATGTTTTCAAACAATTTTAAACCGGGAGAGAAATTTCAAAATAGATAATATTGAAAATATTCCTCGAATGGTCATGATAGGAATGGAGAAGATTTAACGATTGACAATGAATGTCATGGAGAGTCACATGATTCGAAAGGAAGGAAGTGAAACAAATAAAACGTAAATATGAATGGGAAAATAATTTAGTGAATCTGCTACGTTGGAATTCTATGGACATAATATTGAGGTGTAATGATCAGGAAAATGATAGAATCAGGGGGTTCTAATTATCGGGTTGACTAAAGGTCAAGAGAAACTTAACACTAAGACTCTCTAATAGACTAGACTGTAATAGAGCTCTCGGGTGGGGTCTTAAGAGTAACAAGATTACGTTCTGCTGGGCCCGAAATCGATGGACTCAACGAACAGCTAAAAGAAAAACCCTAGAAGTCTAATATGGTCAAGGCTGGTTGAGAGACTACTAAGGCAATCTATGACGAGTACAACTAAATCTTGACAAAGGCTCCTGACTATCAAACCTGAACATTTACCTAAGTCTTCCTACCATCTAAGACAGGAAAACGTTCAGATTAGACTTAATCATGACTTGGATGTTAGGAATAATTAATTGGATGTTTTTTATCATTATTGTTGTTCAGATATTTTGCGGATGCAAAGGGACCTGCATGGGCCACCAACAAAACCTGTCACGCCCCGCTCCCCTAATATGGAAGGCGAGACGTGAGGAGGTCCGCTCAGACGTGGAGCTGTGAAGCTGCAGTCAGATAAGCGTCTGTAAAAATTTCAAATAGTAGCAGGTCCTTTGCATTGCGACGAAACAACAACAATGATAATAGTAAAGCAGATATAAAAGAAAACATCCACCAACATCCAGAATATTATTCCAACATCAGAGAGCAGTCAAAAAAGTATAAGTCTGAACAATAGGCCTAAAGCATGGCCGAAACAAAAGTAAAAAGAGAGTCACCGGCTAAGGCTAAGGGTAGGACCGGAAACCTCGAATTGAATGTCAGCAACCTACCGTCCTCTGTAACTAAGTCAGGCTCAAAACCTGACATGTGACACCCAAAGAGAAAAGGACACATGTCAGCAAAAGTCTCCCAAAGAAAGCGGAGAACTTTTGTGCAAGGATACAAATAAAATAAAGCGACTAGCAGTTCTAAATATAATGAAGAGACATGACATTTAAACGATGCAACAATTTAAGATGACATGATGACATGCATGCACGTCGTAGCAGTAGCTACGAAAAACACTGTTTTCACGCGTCACGAACATTATCATTTCACGATGTGCACAGGGTTTACGCCTTACAGCTGAAGTTGCTGATCTGGCATACTCTACACTGAGTGGTCGCTTAACCCTACCCCTCCACGTGTATCAAGCGTTGGTTTCCCAACAACATGATGCTCGCTTCTAGATCACGAGCCAGGAAGTGTTTTTCAATATGGCATAGGGTTGTGCCTGCAAAAGCAGGTGCCTAGCCTCAATAGGAATAACATTTGTAGCGTGTGCTACTCAATCACGAAGAACACATGATGCATGACATGACATAAGATGAGCAGTTAAAGTGCGTACCGTTAAATGAAAATTAAACATGACATGGTAGCATGAATGGGAGCAAGTAAAAGTGTCGGATCTATCTTCGTTGTCAAGCCAGATCAAGTAGGGTGTCGGATCTAATTTCGTTGTCAAACTAGATCAAATAGGCGTCTAGGCAGCTATCATTTCACTGTCTAGTCTCTTTTACGCTAACAAGCAAAATGGTCTTAAAACATAGCCTAAAACATGTACTGTGCAAGTTTCACTTGCCTGCACAACCAAGCTGAAGTCACGATCAACCAGAGTCCAAACTACCTATGTGTTCAGATCGCAGTCCAGCCTACAACCTAATTATTAATCTTGATTAGTGAATCACAACCATCAGAAATTACCAATTTAAGTTAATTAACAGGCAAGTGGTGATTCCTACTGGACAGATCTTACCTCAACACGACGCAAGAGCTACTCTGACATCGGGTAGCGACGTCAGGGGGTTGAATCCGGTAGTGCGTACAGTATGGGATAACGGATACTCTGTGACAAATCACGTGCACGAATGAGTTCATTACGACAGAACTAGAATTTATTAGGCAACCCTAAAGCATCTAATGATCCAATTTTAATTAAGTTCTCCAATCTGATATGGGGTTCACATCAATATTAATGTCGCTAACATGATAACTAAGTTTACTTACTAGTTCATATAAGTTACAACATTCTATCATAGCAACCTAGATTAACAACTACTAGGAGTATTACATACAAGTTATCCACCATACTAATTAGCATGTTAACATTAGATTATTAAGTCCATTAGCTGCTCAATAACGCAGTCCAAATCCCATTTGCAACTGAAATTAAAGTGTTGCAGCAAACGACACTAACCGATGTGTAGAGGGGAACTCCGACGTGGCTATCGGGGTTGCCACGCGGAAATCCGAGGCGAAGGGACGTCGTAGCGACACGAGGGAAGTCGACCATGGTCCGGAGAGCAGCCGGGACGACAACCGCGTGAAGAGAACGACAGCCGCGCGTGCTCGCAACCTGTAGTTGCTATGCGCGGCCTGTGGAAGCCGCTACATGCGGTATACGGTGGGGATTGGCCGGAGAGAGGCTAACATGGTCCGGTTGGCTTGGGGGGTGGCCGAGACAACGCCAGATGGCGCTGCTGTCAGGCCCAACGGCCTGCCGTCACAGACAGCGCCAGGCGGCACTGTCGCTGGTTGAGGCGGCGCTGCCTTGCGCCTGGCAGAGTGCATCGGCGAGATGGCCGGTGAGAAGGTCCACGGGGTGGCTTGATGGCGCGGGCCCCGGGGACAGGCCGGAGAAAGGGTCGTGCGTCGCTGTTGATGCGTGTGAGAAAAAGGTCAGGCGGCGCTGCTGTGAAGGGTTTACGTGAAAAACAATGGGCGGCAGCTTGCGTTTAGGGTGAGAGATATGAAATCTAGGTTCCTATTTAATAGGGTAGAGGGCGCGTGAGAAAAGGCTTTCTTTTAGCTTAGGTTAGCTAAATAACTAGTAGCCTAGGTTTAATTTAAGGTTCCCAGTATTCAAGCTTGTGTGTGGGGAATTTGAAAGGTGGCAAGTGAAGGGTTTGTTAGAGGTTAACTTAGGTGATGGGGTTGCCTTATGACAGCACATGGGCTCTTGGTGGCTAGGTTAGTTTGTTTATTATAATTATTATTATAAATGTTATAATACAACAATAGCCTATCTCCCTCTCTCCCATGTGTGTGTGCGGCCAATAGGGGATTTAATAGTGGGCTAAGACAACATTATAAAGTAATAAACATCATTAAATAATGATTAGTGGGTTAACCATATGAAAATTAGGATTAGACTATAGCTTAAAAGGGAATAGCGAAAGTGGGTCAAACGGAGCTCTAAAATTATGAGATAAATACCGGGGTGACCGTGTCGACGAGAGAAACAAAACTAAGGAGGTTGGACACGAGTTTGACGACGAGAAATGAAACTAAAAATAAAAAGTTCTCACGACAAAAGTGAAAATCACGTCGCCTCTTCAAACAAGTCATTTCGTGGGAGAACGACCCGTGAAATGACGTTCCAAAATAATTCCTCAAATTAATACTCTTCGAGAGGGTCACAACAGCATAGCACACCATAGTGTTCGGACACAGGAAGGGTCAAAAATAAATACGTGTACGAACAAAAGTACGTGCACGAAAAGCGTACGATCGAAAGTAGACCGTGACACATTGCCAGACTACTTGAAGTATGCTTTCCTTGGACGAGATGAGACCTTCCCCGTGGTAATATCCTCCAAACTTACACTTGAACAGGAACATTCATTGCTTGATGTACTTTGGGAGCATAAAGGGGCCATTGGTTGGTCCATTATAGACATCAAATGTATAAATCTTTTAACTTGTACACATCACATTTATCTTGAGGATGATGCAAAACCTACGCGTGAAATGAAACGTTGGTTGAACCCAACGTTAAAAGAAGTGGTAAAGGATGAGGTTTTTAAATTACTTAATGCTGGAATTATTTATCCAATCTTTGATAGCAAGTGGGTTAGTCCAACTCAAGTTGTCCCTAAGAAATCTGGTTTAACTGTGGTTAAAAATGAAAATAATGAACTCATACCTAAGCGAACCACCACTGGATGGAGAATGTGCAGCGATTATAGGAAGTTAATTTCAAAAACAGGAAATGACCACTTTCTTTTGCCTTTCATAGATCAAATTTAAGAGAGAGTGGCTGGAAATGAATATTATTATTTTCTAGATGGCTACTCAGGTTATTATCAAATAGAGATCGATTTAGAGGACCAAGAAAAAACCACCTTCACTTGTCCCTTTGGAACTTTCGCATTTAGGAGGATGCCATTTGGATTGTGCAATGCACTTGCTACTTTTCAACGTTGCATGTTAAGCATATTTAGTGATATGGTTGAAAAGATAGTAGAAGTATTTATGGATGATTTTTCTGTATATGGCACCTCTTTTGAAAATTGTTTATCTAAGTTAGCCCTTGTTTTGTGCAAGTGTAAAGAGAAGAACTTGCTATTCAATTGGGAAAAGTGCCACTTCATGACTACGGAAGGTTTGGTACTTGGTCACTTAGTTTCTAAAGCGTGTATTCAAGTGAATAGGGCGAAAGTTGAGGTTATAGAGAAGTTGCCAACACCAAAAAGCGTCAGAGATATTCTTTCCTTCTTAGGTCATGCAGGATTTTATTGACGCTTCATAAAGGATTTCAGCACTATCTCTCGACCTCTTTGAAATTTATTAACTTCAAATACTAAATTTATTTGGACAAAAGAGTGTCAAAATTCATTTGAAAACTGAAATCCTTACTTGTCTCATCGCCTATTTTGCAGGTTCCAGATTGGACTCTTCCTTTCGAGATTATGTGCGATGCGAGTGATTACGCAGTGGGGGCGGTTCTTGGAAAAAAGAAAGAAAAAGTTCCTTATGTGATTTACTACGCAAGTAAGACCATGAACGATGCTCAAATAAATTACATGACAATGGAGAAGGAATTACTTGCCGTGGAATTTGCATTGGGCAAGTTCAGGAGCTACATTTTGGGATCGCCTATCGTCGTCTATACGGACCACTCTGCACTCAAATATTTATTATCCAAAAAGGATGCAAAGCCTAGACTTATACGATTGATTCTTCTTTTGCAGGAGTTCAACATCGCGATACAAGATAAGAAGGTGGTGGAGAATCATGTAGCATATCACCTCTCTAGATTGACAGTAGGTACAGAGTCATCAGATACACCGTTGAGAGATTCCTTCCACGATGAGCAACTTTTCACCGTTTCTACTCTACCATGGTATGCGGACATAGTCAATTATTTGGTGACAGGTAGAACTCCATCACATTGGTCATCTCTTGATTTTAAACCTTTCAAACATGAGGTAAAATCTTTCTACTTTGACGATCCTTATCTCTTTAAATTTTGTCGAGACCATATTGTGAGATGATGTATACCCGATCATGAGATTAGTAGTGTTTTACAATTTTGCCATGATGGGATATGTAGAGGAAATTTTTCTGCTCAAAAAAATGTTGCAAAAATTTTACAAAGTGGATTTTTCTGGTCCACCATGTTTAAAGATGCATATGCTTATTGTAAATCATGTGTGCGTTGTCAACAGTTGGGGGAATCACGAAAAGAAATATGCTGCCATTAAATCCCATGTTCGAGATAAAAAAATTTGATTGTTGGGGGACTGATTTTATGGGACCTTTTCCACCTTCATTTGGTTATGCTTTCATACTAGTTGCAATTGATTATGTTTCTAAATGGGTGGAGGCTATTCCTTGCAAGTCTAATGACGCATCCATCGTGCTAAAGTTCTTGAAAGAGAATATCTTCGCATGCTTTGGAGTGTCAAAGGCCATTATTAGTGATGGATGATTCCACTTTTGCAATAGGCTCTTTGTAAATCTAATGAAGAAGTTTGGGGTGACGCATAAAGTTTCCACTCCATACCATCCCCAAACGAATGGACAAGTTGAACTTGCAAATAGAGAGATCAAGAATATCCTTCAGAAAACGGTGAATCCCACGCGTAAAGACTGGAGTTTGCGATTGCCTGAAGTTTTATGGGCCTATCGGACGTCATACAAGACTATTTTAGGGATGTCTCCTTACCGTTTAGTTTATGGAAAAAATTGTCATCTCCCCATTGAATTAGAGCATAAAGCTTATTGGGCTATTAAAACTTTAAATTTGCTTGATGACTCATTAAATAATTCTTGTAAATTGCATATCTTGGAGCTTGAGGAGTTACAGAGGGAAGCATACGAAAATGTGAAATTGGTGAAGGAACGAATGAAAGCTGTGCATGACAAGACGATCCTACGGAAGGAATTCAAGCTTGGGGACACAGTTCTTCTTTATAACTCACGATTGCATCTATTTCTAGGAAAGCTACGTTCCAAGTGGTCGGGCCCATTTCATATCGAACAAGTTTTTCCACACGGAGCAGTAATTGTGGTGAATGAAAAAGACAGGATCGAGTTCAAAGTCAATGGGCAACGACTGAAACACTTTCAAGAACTTTGGACCAAGGAGGATACAAGCATGGAGCTTACGGATCCACCTTTGGGTGGCACTTAAACCGGTGTGTTCTTTCCTTACTCAGTAGTAGTAGAGTTTTTTCGTTCTTTATTTTACACTTTTTTATTTTCTCTAGTATTCTCTTTTCAACATTGAGGACAATGTTTGTCTTTAAGTTGGGGGGAGTGTATTAGACTTTTTGTTAGGAGATTTTTTTATCTTAGTTTTTTAATAAAAAAAGAGAGAAAAGAAAAATCACCATCACTCATCTTCTAACCATCATCTAAGCCCTCTTAAAGTGTCACTTTATCGAATGGTAATGCATTAATGGCATTCTAAAAATTGTTTATGGCTTGAATTCTTGGTTTTGCTCTATATGGAATTAATCATTAATATGCCCATTATGAAAAGTTTCAAATTTCATGGCTAATATCTCAAAATGGGTTGAATTAATTCCATGCAAGTCGTTGTGATGCATAAGTTTAAAGTGGACATGATTAATAGGAATAATTTTCTTTTTGAAGAGGAATGTGGCCATGAATATGTGCTGAAATGTGAGTATAATGAATGTGTGTGAGTTGCTTGAAAAAAACAAAAAGAAAAAAAATAAAATAATGAGAAAAAGAATAAAGCACACCATTCCCTTGAGTTTATCAAGTAGCCGGGTCTTTGTGCCTTAGGAATCATTGGAGATTCGCGTCGAAAGATGGATGTATGTGAAGTGCACTCGAGAAAAAAAGATAATAAAAACTTAGATGATTCGAGCTATTAAGTTCGAGGGGCCCTTCTAAGCCTAATGCCCGAAGGTCGTCTGGCCTAGGAGTCATTAACTGAAAGCTCGATACAGGGATCATTCTAAGTAAGAAAAAAAAGAAAAAAAAAGAATATGGCAAACTCAACACCCATGAATCAGACGATCTTTAAATAATGCCGATTGCTTGGAAATTAGAAAATTATGAATTGATGTTGTGTTATACTTTTGGCCTATGCAAAACGATGATGTATGTTATGTATTTAAACTAGATCAGAGAAAATTTCATGGATTTGATCTCATTCATAATTGTGTATATTCGTAATGAATATTATGATGGAAAGTGCGTTATTGAGCCAAGCCTTAGACAATTGGAAGGTTTTATTATTTTTCTAAACATCCGATTTAGTCGATCTTTTTGCTAGAGACTAGCAAAATGCTAGTTGGGGGGTGTGATTCATGGTAAATATTACATATTTAGCCCCAAATTTAGCCCCATTTTGTGCATATATGATACTTATTTGGTCTCTAATACGATCGTATTTAGAATACCTTTAATTATTAGAGCAAACTCTCATTCTATGCATAAAACAACAATATATTGGGTATTTATGACCTTTTTGTATTTTTCGAACAAAGATCTCAGTCTTATGATTCCAACGACTATTTATTTGTATTTTTCTGAGATCTGTGCTAATAACTATGAGTTTTTGAATGCAGAATACAATTTAAATGGAGAGATACGTGAGAAATATGGTCAAAAATACGCAAATACAGTGGAAATACATTTTTTAATTCGGCGCTTCGATCAGCACTGGCCACGTGGCACACATCCACCCGCTCCTGCTCGAATCCGACGAGTCCAAGGAGCGAACGACGCGCCGATCTGAGGACCGCCCGATTTCGATCAAATGGCGCAAAGGAAGCCCGAACGTGGAGCAGAGCGACGACTTTGATGGATGCGTGGCATCATCACGACGGTTCCTAGGTTCGATCGAACAGAGCGAGAGCTCTCCGAATTGGATCCGAATTCGCAAGCGAATGCGGGAGCAGCTGAGGATCCGCGGGGACACATGGCCTTACCACGTTCAATCCCGCATTGATCTAAGGGCTTACATTTGCAGCGGCAATTAGAGCGGGTTTGAGTCTTATTGGATGCGGGTTTGAACCAGCTAGACGTCTAAAACCCGCAATGCATATTTATAAGCGTATTTCTAGGGTTTTTGAGGGATTCATTACGTATTGGAGGCTCTCTTGTGCGTATTTTTGCATGAGTTTCTGGGGCTTTGGAGACAGAGGCTAGGGGCTCTTGCAGAAGAAGGTCTAAGGCTTTTAGAGGAGTTTTGGTGATAGAAATCTCAATTTATACCTTATATTTCGCGTATTTAGCATGTATTTTGAGCTTTTGATCATGTATTTGCTAATGAAATTGAGTTTTCTTCTATCCATGCATGGCTAGTACCTTTATGTGTTGGTTGTGATATAGTTAGGGCTATGTGATCGTTGATTTTGATGTCTTTTCGCCCTATATGCATGTTATAATCACGTATTTCATCTACGTATAATCTAATTGAGTGTGTTAATTGGAGACGTGTGCATGCTTAATTGAATATGATCTGAGCAAGACTTATACGTGATGCGATCCGAGAGGACGTATCGTGACCCAAGAGGGAACTTGTGCATATTTTCTTCATGAAATCGATGCTATACGTGATTTCTTTTTGGCACTATGTTACGCGCTTTATCGCCATACTTTTCGACGTTCTTATATCTTAGCCGGATGAGACGTTGAGTTATAGAAAAGATATTCAAAATCATTGATTACAAAACCCTTAACGAAGTCACAACCGATACATGCTTCTCTCATTGGTCTCTAGATCAACTTTCACGTACATATTTTTAGTGTTACTTTCACGTTTAATTTAAACCATCATCTTGATTACTTCACCTTCGAAAGGTGGTAGTGTCTCATCGTTTTATTAATCTTTAGAAACTGGTTCTTTTGGTTTGCAGGTCGACTATCCTGTTGATTCGACACCTGACTCTCCAAGTTTACTACTTGATCGATCTCCTACACTTGGGAGTAGTGCTCGCACATTTTGAGATGAGTCAGTAGTCATCCATTGCTATTTGATCTTCATGATTAGCTTAGGCAATGGATTAACTGCATGTATGGAACTAGTCACAAGTATTTATGTTTGCACATTATCAAAACCAAGTAGGGAGAAGTCCAATATTCAATATTCTTCCCCTTTTTGGTGATGATAAACAAACAAACAAAAAGATAAATAATTGTGCTTGAGAATACTTACTCCCCCTACATAGATGCCAATCAAGTTAGACAATAAAGATATGTGCATCATGAGATCAATTGAAGCATACGTATGATATGAGTGAATGAAATGAATTCAAGTATTTGAATTTAGAATTTTTGAATCCAAATTCACTATTTCTTACTCCCCCTGAATCTAAGGCTATTTCAAAATTAGATTCAAGTTTAGCTTCTAATTAGCACAAAATTATGAGTGTGTTTGTTTATTCCTCTCCCCCTATGACATTATCCAAAAAGTAGGAGTAGAGAAACAACAAAAACTAGTGCTAAATAAAAGAAAAACAATCATAGGAGTATAAAGAATTGCATATGCATTTAATGTGATACCAAATGACAACAAGAAAACCATGAAGGTGTGTCACACAAACACATATCAAAATCATCAAAACTAAGTTGGCTAGAGGAATAGAAGTCCAATAGCAACATTAAACATGCACTACGTCTCATCACACAACATATATATATAATAGCACAAAGAGAGACAAAATTACGCAACATATAACAATGAGATTGAGCCAAAAGGGAAATGTCAGCATCATATATATAAGAAGAGAATACATGGAGTACACAAAATGCTATAACAACTCCATATACATCAAAATGACAAAACAAAGTATCACCATCTATACAAAATAATAACTAACCATACATGGAAATATCCAAAGATACATCAAACATCCAGAATAACAAGACTTTCTAAACCTAACAAATGAAACTAAGTCCTAGGGTGAGCAGTCTTTGATCATCATCAATCGTCAACATAGACAATATCTATAGGAGCTCTCATCTTAACCTGAAAGCCCCGGGTCTCTGTCTTCGAGGAAGACACAACATCAGCTTAGGAAACATCAGCAGGAGCAGCCTCAGCAGGCTCGACAACAGTAGCAGAGGGCTCTGGGTCTGAGTAACGTCAGTTGGAGGAGGCTGGGAGACGACAACAGGAGGAAGCTAGGTAACCTCAGCAGGAAGAGCCTGAGCATCACCAGAAGCAGAGTAGATGATGATGGAATTTCTGAACAGGATGAATCAATGAGCGGATGGAGTCTGGAATGGGTATGCCATGATGCTCAAAAGATGTATGGAATAGCTCAAGCAAGACGGTCACCTTCCTGTCCAACTGGACAAAGAAGGGATCAATGGCTACCGAAGGAGGAGCCGAAGATGATGATGGAATCGAAGTACCAGCAGGAGGAGCAGAGGTACTAGCTGGAGGTACAGACAATGAGGGCTGAGATGATGATTGCCTCTTCTTGGCTGCAGGCTACAGCGCTGACGAGGACTTCATCTTAGCAGCTGCATCAAGAAGAGGGCCATGAGTAACATGCTCATATGCAGACAGGTCGGGAAAGCACATTCGTAGGATCTTGCCTACGTCTACGCTTGAGGGGCTGAGGACGCTCCTCACTCGACCAAGAACTCTCAGAATTAGACCCGGATAGTGCTAAAAATCAGATGCATGGGTAGCATTCTTGGTGCGAGGTTTTCAATTGCCTTGGGTAGGGGCTGCCTCGGGGACCCTAACCCTAGGCTCTTTGGGAATCTTAAGGGACTTGCCCTTAGATGCAGATGTCTTAGGGGCCATCGAAAAGTAATCAGAAGTGAAACTGACAAAATCGACAACAGATGAAATCTATGGCACGAATTCGAAAGAGGGAAGTCGAAAATATACCAAATCGATGGAGGAGAGAAGAGACTAACGCAATGGAGGAGCACGGACGGAGGAGGAGGCTAGAGGGAGGCTTGATCGATGATGGGAGGAAGTGAACAAGCAGTCGAATGAATAGAAGCAGAGTCGGGCTATTTGAATCGATGGAGAGAGTAAGAGGCCACGATTCGATGGTTATAGTAAGAAAGAGAAGCGATCTGGGCCATTGAATCAAAAATAACGGCTCAGATCGTGGGCTACGAACCGCCAAACTCAGTGGACATGCAACTGATGCACATCGTGTAGTCGCGTGTCAAGCCTAATAAAAATGACTCAAAAAGTAGAAAGACGCATATAGAAGAAAATACAATCGCCTGGATTTGGACAGGCACCTGTGAAATGACCTACAGGGGCCTGCTGCATAGTAAAATTTTGAAGAAATTTTGACCATCTCTCGGGAAAGTTGGTGACAATTTGGCAGGCCCCTGATGAACAAAATACTTTTGCCAAGCGGATGACCGGTCGACTAAAAAATGACCATCAGTCGCCAGTAATGAATAAGAATTATGAAGGCTAAAAACTGGAGATTGGACAGTCGACTGTAGAAGAAATGGCAGTCGCCTGTCTTGGTTCTGAAATCTAGAATTGAGTTAGAATTAAGGATTTGAGACATCTCACACTTAGACCTATACTCTAATTACTCTAAAAACATAAAATAACCATCACAAGCATATAGACTAATACACATATCAAGCATATTAATCTAATCATCAAATCATCAAAAATCTCCAATAAATCTCTTTGAAAACAAATGTGAAAGTATGACATATTCAACATGAGATATTGAAATGATCATATGAATTTAAAACAGGTTATAACATATATAAATGAGCTCATAAATCTCAGATTCACCCATAATCCCTCCTTCTCCACGCAACCTCACAAATGAGTCTTCTTTTAGAGGTTTAGTGAATATGTCAGTGATTTGTTTTTGGGTTTCAATGTACTCTAATATGATGTCCTTCTTAGCTACATGCTCATTAATGAAATGGTATCTCACATTTATGTGTTTGGTACGGGAGTGGTGTACCAGATTTTTGGAAAGACATATTGCACTTTGGTTATCAACCATGATCTGGCACGTATCACAATTGACACCATAGTCTTTGATAGCGTGTCTCATCCAAAGGACTTGTGCACATGCAAGACCCACGACAATATATTCCACTTCAGTCGTAGACAATGATACAGAGTTTTGCTTCTTGGAAAACCAAGAGACAAGGGAATTTCCTAGAAAATGGCAAGTGACACTAGTACTTTTTCTGTCGAATTTGCATCCAACAAAATCAGCATCACTTTATGAGACTAGCTAATATGTGCTAGATTTAGGGTAAAGTAACCCATAATCTAGTGTTTGATTGAGGTAACGAAAAATTTGTTTAACCGCAGTCAAGTGTGATTCCTTAGGTCTAGCTTGATATTTAGCACAAAGACATACTAAAAATATGATATCGGGCCGACTAACAGTTAAATAAAGTAAGCTACCGATCATACCTCGATATAGACGAATGTCTACATCTTTCCTGTTTTCATACTTGTAACGATGGGTGGTCGTGCTCATGGGAGTCCTTTTGCTTGACGACGATTCCATCCGGAATTGCTTGATAAGCTCCCCGGTGTACTTGGTTTGGTGTATGAAAATCACATCCTTCATTTGTCGAATTTGAAGACCTATAAAGTAGTTGAGCTCACCTATGTGGCTCTTCTCAAATTCTTCCTTCATAGATCTAGAAAATTCTTGGAAAATGTTAAAGTTAGTAGAACCAAAGATAATATCGTCTACATAAACTTGAATAAGGAGGATGTCATTTTCATAATCTTTAATGAAAAGAGTTGAATCAACTTCACCCATTTTAAAACCTAAATCCAAAAGAAGGATTTTAAGTCGATCATACCAAGCTCTAGGAGCTTGTCTCAACCCATATAATGCTTTCTTAAGTTTGAAAACATGATTAGAAAACTTTTCATGAATAAAGTCGGGTGGTTGAGAAACATAAACTTCTTCATTAATTATGCCATTTAAAATGCACTTTTAACATCCATTTGAAATAATTTAAAATTCTTATAAGATGCAAAAGATAAAAGCGACCTAATATCTTCTAATGTAGCTACGGTGGCAAAGGATTCTTTGAAATCGATACAGTCCTCTTGTCGGTAGCCTTGAGCTACTAACCTTGCTTTGTTCCTTGTGATGACCTCGTTCTCATCTGTCTTGTTCTTAAATATCCATTTGGTCCCACTGACTTGGTGACTATTCGGAAGAGTGACGAGCTCCAAAACTGGATTTCTTTCAAATTGCATGAGCTCCTCTTCCATTGCAACTATCCAGAGCTATCTTCACACGCTTCTTGGATGTTCTTTGGCTCAATGGTAGAGACAAAGGTGCAATGAGAGAACTCATAAATCCTTGACATTGTTCGGACACCCACACCAATATCTCCAATTATTTGGTCATATGGGGTGGTCACTAATGGTCGGATAAGCTTTAGGGATACCTGGATCACTTGAAACATTTCATAATTTTCATTAGCATTGTTAGTCTCAATAATAGAATCATTAATTTTAACATTACCAAAGGAATTACATAAAACATCTACACTATCATCGACAATATGAGGAACATCAAAATCTTCATGAAATAAAACGTGTAGTGATTCCTCAATCGTTGAAGATGTTTTGTTGTATATCCGGTAGGCTTTGCTACGTGTGAAATATCCAACAAAAATTCCTTCATCGGATCTTAGCTCAAATTTGTCTAAATTGCCAAAAGTGTTCTTTATAAAACATTTTGAACCATAAACACGAAAATACTTAACTTGATGCTTTTTATCATAAAATAATTCAAAATGAGTTTTGTTCGTTCGTGGCCTCACTAGGATCCTATTGAGCACATAACATGTCGTGTGCACTGCCTCCGCCTAAAATTGAAGTCCAAGATGACTATCATGGATCATGGTGCGTGCACACTCAATAAGAGTCCTATTCTTTCTCTTAACAACACCATTTTGTGGTGGTGCACGAGGAAAGAAAAATTGTGAGTAATCCTGTTGCCATCACAAAACTTAGAGAAAAGTTCATTCTCAAATTCTTCTCCATGATCACTATGAATAGTGATAATGGTGGTTCCTAAAATATTTTGAACCTTCTTTGTAAAATTGGTAAACTCATCAAAAGCTTCATTTTTATTAGTAAAAATGATACCCATGTAAATCTAGAAAATTCATCTACGATGACTAATCCATAATAGCATTTCCTAAAGATGCTACTCTAGTAGCCTCAAATAGATCAAAATGAAGTAATTCTAGGGGCCTCTTATGGGTTATGCCATCTTTGAGTTTAAATGAATATTTACGAAGTTTACCTCGTTGACAAGAATCACAAAACTTTTCTTATTAAAAGAAATCTTCGGAAAACTTTAACTAGATCATGCTTAGCTAACTTATATAAGTGCTTAAAATGAACATGACCAAAACGGTGATGCCATAATAGTTGTTCATTTGTATTAGCAACTAAACAATGTTCTATGGTTTTAGGCATGCTCAAATAAAAAATATTTTTACGCATAATACCAGAAAATAAAACATGCGAATCATTATCAACTATATTACAAATACCCTCTCCAAAGTTAACCTTGTAACCTTTGTCACAAAGTTGACTTATGGAGATAAGGTTATGACATAACCCACTAAATAAATAAACATTTGTAATAAGAGGTTTGGATGGGTTACCGACTTTGCCTACTCCAATGATGGTTCCCTTTTGATTGCCTCCAAAGGTGACCGTTGCACCGTCATTGATGCGGATCACTTAGGAGAGCAAGGAGGATCTCTCGGCATGTGTTTGGAGCAACCGCTATCGAGTATCCATCCTTTCCTTTTAGAGCGAATATTTCTATTATTGCTCTCTTTCTTGTTCTTAGATACCTACATAGTATACCATAAGCTCATGGTACCCAAGCTTTTTGGGTCCAATGGGATTAGCCCTTTGGAAACCAAGTCCAAGTGGACTTTGGTTTCCCAACATAGTTACCACTATTTATCACATCATTAAAATAAGAATTTACATATGCACTCCTAACATTTGTGCTAGTGTTCTTGGGACCCCAAATTGTGTATGTTTTGGGTGTCCTCTTTCTAGTTGCATGCACATTAGGTTGAGGCCTATGTAGTGCATTCTTCCTAGGAGTATGAGATCTAGCATATGAAGGTGGAGGAGGATATGCATGAGACATATACAGGTTATATGCAAAATGAGGTGCATGCATATTATATGGTGCATATGGAGCATAAATGTGATGTGAAGGATATGGATGAGCATGCATATGATGTCATATGTATGAGCATAAGAGTGTGTAGGAGCACGTGCATGAGTATCTCTCATGTGTGGGTTTGCACGTGCCCGTGAGTGTGGAGCATAAAACTCATCATGTGTGTTCACATGAGCAGTAGTAGTGTTCATGTGTGTGTGTGTGTGTGTGTGTGTGTGTGTGTGTGTGTATGAAGGCATGTCCTTTCTTTTGATTTCCACCTTAATGGGTTTCTTGTCAAACGAAGGAACGTGTGTAGTGGTGAATTTCATGGTAGGCTTGCTACCAATAGTGTTTTTGTCACTACTAGTGGATGCACCAGATGATGGCCTCACAAAATATATAGTTACACCACTATGAGAGGTGCATGATTTGGATGCGTCTGCTTCCACATATCCAAGTCCAACACGATGTGTGGCCGGAAATTTGTTAGAAAGCAATTCATCCAATTGCCCTTTCCCTTTGTTAAATCTCTTAACATGGGAGGACATGAGCTCATATTTCTCCCTAAGGGAAGAAATATTAGTGTCCAAATTGGACACACGTGTGGTGAGCTCGTGCATTTAGGTTTTGAGAGAATCATTCTCAATACCTAATTGTGTATTTTATGAAGCTAGATCAACATTATCTTTAGAAGAAACATGATCTAATTGAGATTTGAGGGAATTCACCTCATTTCTCAAAGTGCCATTTTGAAAAACCAAATTGGCTTTCTCAAGTGTAAGTGTGTCAACAATGGTGTCATTGTTAGTGATGCATGGCATGGATGATTTACTAACATTTGATTTCTTAAAATTAGTATATCTAAGCATAAGAGATTGATACATAGAAAATAATTCTTCGTTAGCAATATGAAGTTCATCCGTAGTTACATCGGGTTCATCATTCTCACTATCGCTTCCATCAGAGAATGAATCTTCTCGGGCCATGAAGCACATATGTGTACTCTCACCCTTCTCATCCTCAGATTTGCTTGAGGAATCTCCCCTTGAGTCATCGAAAGTCCCAACGAGTCCTTTCTTCTTGTCCTTCTTGAATTTGTCGGACCTTGTGGTACTTCGGTGCTTTCCATTTTTCTTTGTTCCTTAGCATTAGGTAATCATTCTTGATGTGCACTGGCTTATTGCACTTTAAACAAAGAGAAGAGGAATTGTTAGTAGAATCAAATTTAGATTTGGAAGGGAATTTACCTTTGCGAAAGAAGCGTTGGAACTTCTGTAATGCCCTACAAGCTACTGCACAAGTACTAGAGGGGGAGTGAATAGTACTTTAAAATAATAAGGAGTATAATTCCAAATTAAAATGCAAACAACTACCAATTCAATTTGCGGAAGCTTAAATTGAAATGACAACACAAAATTAACAACGCTAACAAGAGATGTTACTGGGTTCGGATCCACCCAAGTCTCCCCGACTTGTTCCCGGTGATCCTACGTCCCAACCACCCGGATCCCCTCCGGATACTTGAGTTAGAAACCCTAACTCAAGATTTCCACTATGAAATACTTGTGAAAAACCTCCACAAGTCAAATCATACAAAATGTAATTTGTGACTCCCACAACCCGGGATCACAACCACACTCTCACAACCGAGAGTGAATCTTACAAATCAAATATGAAATGAAATAAAAAAACTTCTTACCGAACAAAATACCTATGCCTTGAGTATCGCTTACGAATTAGGGCAAGGATGATTTTGAGGAAGAAGTGGCACCAAACCCTAGCTCCAAGATGTAGAACAGCGATGGAGAGCTTTGGGGATGTTGGTGACCTAGAATCAAGCACTTGGCTTGGAAGGCTTCACACTCAATGAATCTCTCTTTGGAAGTAAGAGTTAGGAGAGATTAATGAATGGAGGGAATGAGCTTTGAATGAGCTTGGATTGATTTCTCTTGAATCTCTAAACTTGCATTAATATCAGCCTTGGCAGCAATGAATGCAGCCCAACAAGTATTTATAGGAATGAAGAGAGAGAGAGAAAAACGTTTCAATTAGGGCTCCAACGGCTCTTTTCTGAACCCAACTAGTCGGTCAAAGAACAATCACCGACCGACTAGTTTATCAACTAGTCGGTCGGTCACTGAACGTAAACCGACTAATGAGTAAACTGAGAAAAGATCAAAGTACAGACTAAGGAACTAGTCGGTCTAAGAAGAGTAGCTGACCGACTAGTTTCACAACTAGTCGGTCGGTTACTCAACGTGGACCGACTAACAGATAAAACTGAAGTCTGAGAAGAATTAGACTTAGTCGGTCCAAGAACAAATGTTGACCGACTAATTCATCAACTAGTCGGTCACCAAATGAACATAGACCGACTAATAATAAACAGTATGTATGGTGAAAAATTTGGCATGTACAGTAAACTAAACTAGTCGGTCCAAGAAGGAAAGTTGACCGACTAGTTCATCAACTAGTCGGTCGATCAATGAGCACAGACCGACTAAAGATAAACAGTAGCTCAAGTGAAAATGTGCATGATCAGGGAAAGCTCAACTAGTCGGTCACAGAAGCATCACTGACCGACTAGTTCATCAACTAGTCGGTCGGTGAGTCAACTTAGACCGACTAACTGTAAACAGTAAAGAGCAAAGAATTAACTAACAGAAACTAGTCGGTCCAAGAAGCTTGGCTGACCGACTAGATCACCTTCTAGTCGGTTAGTTCTTCTTCTTGAACCAACTAACATGCACAAGAAGTCCCGAATCGAAGCGCGAAGCTTCGGGAAGAATTGTATGGACTTCTACTAAGATCCTAGAGCTAAGATATGAGCGTTATGAAGAATTAAAACGTAAGCCCTACTCAAGGCTTAACATTCTACGAAAGAAGCTTAAAGACTATAAAATAAACTTGACGATATCGTCTTCAATAGCTTCGATCGAATCTTCATGACTTCTAAAAAGGTCCATAAGCTTCAACGAAGCTTTAGGCATACGATCACGTGCTTTAAGAAGTCTCGAGACGTCGTTATTGATATTCATATGAATTTGGCGACGATCTCCATAACTGCGCTCACAAAGTGTTAGTTCATATTTTATTTATGTTTGTTCATCATCCAAAACCAAATCCGGGGAGTCCAATATCCAACATTCTCCCCCTTTTTGGTGATGACAAACTTACATAAATAATAATCAAAAATAATAATTCAAATGAAATTTACTTACTCCCCCTGCATTGATGACACGTTAATTCCAATTTAAACAAAAGTGATACGCATCAAGCAGACGAGAGAAGTATATTAAATGAGAATCGATTATTGAATTATTGAAATACCAAATGAAGGTTATTGAACTATCGGATATGAAAATCCATTTATATATCTTAACTCCCCCTGAATCTAACACATCAAGTTAGATTCTTGGAGAAATGCTTTAAATTTTCATTTGGCACATCGTTATTATTATATCTCTCCCCCTTTGGCATAAGCAAAAAGAGCGGGAGGATAACAACGACAACAACAATGGCCTCAAATTAAAAAGCACGGGAGTCGTAGAATACGATGAAGGTTCAAGTGACACCAAAGAGAAAAAAACGAATAGTATCAAGGCGTGTCAAAGATACCAACGTCGAAAAATCGTATAACGAAATCATCAAAACTGAAATCAATTTAACGAATTGAGTTATGGAATATACTATCCAATATCAACATTTCTTGGTTAATATAGTGCATGGAAAACAATTCTATGTTTTCATAGAAGAAATTTCTATTAAACCAAGTGAATATCGTCGAGCGACGAAATCAAACATCAGAGACATAAAAATTATACATTGCACAAAATAATGAAATGTCAACTGATATATATGTATATAATGCATGAAGCAGAGTACATCACCGATATATATACCGACGATCAACAGATCGGGGCACAAAAATACATCACAAAATATCGGAGTGTCAACAAACAAAAAAAAATTACATCATCATTAAACATATCAAAAGACATCATCAAAAAAAGATCCAAAATACATAGCCACCCACACTATCCTACCCAACAACTCTCACAACTAGATATATCATCCAAAGAGTATCAGGAGAGGCCTCGAAGCAACTCAAGAGGCAGCGGGAGGATCAGAAGCAACTGCGGGCTCAGCAGGAGCAGAGGAGGTGACTGGATCAGCAAGAACGTCCGGAAGAACAACAGGAGAGACGACTGAAGTGGCAACCTCTGAAGCAACAACCGTAGTGGCCTCGGGAGCACCAGTCGGAGTATCCACCACAGGAGTGGCGGCAACAGGTGTGCTCTCGGGGGCACCAGCAGAAGAAGCAGCAACAGCATCACCAGAAGAGGAAGCACCAGCAGCAGTGCCCTCGGGGGCACGAGTCGAAGCACGACAGAGCTCCTCAATGTCCTCCTCAGCCATCTCATCAAACTCCTCATCCTCAGACACGGAAGGAGGAAGCTCAACACCCATCTGACAAGCCATACGGCAGACTACCTCCTCGGTACGAGCCAAGCGGGACTCGTGACGACGAAGTATCCGTAGGACTTCATCCAGGGTGGCAACGGGAGTAGCAGAGGCACTGGCAGAGGCAGGGACAGACGCTGAAGGTGTCGTCCTCTGAACGTGACGAAGCGCCGTAAGAGATTTCTTGACGGCCGTCGCATTCAGGGGAGGACCAAGGGGACGCTCATCGTCACGAGGCAACGTGACACGAAAATGACGAAACACGAGGGTCAACATGCATGGAAATGGGATATGAGCCGATTTATTGGACTTTCGAATACACTCAAAAGAGTCAATCTTATCGAGTATAATTCGAGCCCAATTAATCGAGCTCCCCATGAAGATCGCATAGATAAGCTTCAAAAATGGCTGGGACGGGAGAGATGAGGAGCCGTACTTGGGAAGCAAGCACGACTTCAGAATCAGATTTAGGACCCACGCATTTGGCTTGAATGATTTAGATGGCACGCCAATCATGGCAGGAGGGATCTGATGGAAAATCTCTGAAAGGATAGTCTGATCAAGAGAAGAAATATCATCTACCGAGATATCAGAAGGAAGAAGGCCAGACGAAGAGATACCCAAAATCTCTCCTAAGATTTCCGCAGTGAGGACTATAGGAGTCCCCAAAACGGTCGTCTCAACAGAGTGGGTCTGATCGTACTGACCCCGGATCCTATTCGCATAGAAAAGCTTCACTAATCTAGGGTAGGGGTGAGGATTCGCCTTCGGGTCATATCGAAGGTAATCGAGAAGACCCGACGACGACAGAAGATCAGCTAACCCTATGAAGTCGCTAAACTGGACGAAATGCTCCAGAAGCAACGGGCAATGTTCGATACGGTTATACGCCGCGAGACACAAAGGGTCATCGCGACATAAGGAAATATCGACACCGCCCACCGGCATCGGACCCTTTCCCTTAGGCTTACGGGTAGACGTACGAGGGTGGGTGCTAGACTCGGGATGAATAGGAGGAGTGGGTTCCCTATGAGTCTCGGTCTCGGGGTTATACTCCGTATCGGAATCGGTAGGAGTATGGAACGAAGAAGCAGAAGCAAGAATTTTGGCCTTTGGCTTAGGCTTGGGTTTGGGTTTCGGTTGACCTCTAGGTTTAGATGTTGTCGTCCTCTTCTTCTTGAGAGGAGGCGAAGACGACGAAGGAAGAGTGGTCTTGGCACGGCGTTTCGGAGGGGTTGGATGCTCGGGATCCGAAGGGTTTTGTTCTACGGTCATCGGCGAGGGGCTAGACGGAGTGATTGGGATACATGTTCGAGCCATAATCTCGGCACAACACGACACAATCAAACGGAAATGAAGAAACCCTAAATCGGAATTAGAAAAACCCTAAACGAAACCCTAGGAGATGAAATCAACTGAACAACCTAACCCTAGAGCTGAAACCGAACCCTAGATAGGAGAGGGAGGAAGAGGAGATACCCTAGGTCGAAGATCGGCGGACGGCGACGGCGGGAATGGTCGGAAAGTGGCCGGAAGACGAAGGGTCTCGAGGGAGGTCGGGGTTTTGAGCGGAGAGAGAAGAGATTTCGATCGATTAGAATGAAAATCGATCGACTAAACTGAGTTTAAGTCGGTCGATTTCGCAAATGACCAAACAGCCCCTGGCACAACTAGTCGGTCATAGTTCAAGCACTGACCGACTAGATCATGATCTAGTCGGTCGGTCAATGAGCTTGAACCGACTAGTTGCAAACAATGGCTGAATCCAAGATTTACTGACAAGATTTAGTCGGTCTGCGTTCATTTACTGACCGACTAGATCTCAATCTAGTCGGTCGGTCACTGAACATGAACCGACTAAAGAGTTTAAGATGGAAAGAAAACTCAATAAGCTTGAGTTAGTCGGTGTAAGTTCTTCTACTAACCGACTAGATGAACATCTAGTCGGTTGGTGGTTGAACTGATACCGACTAACAAAGTCCAAAAAATGATAATCAAGTTCTCTCCTCAAAACACTTGGACGATATATCGCAAAACTCTCAATAATCATTTAAACTACCCCAGTAAACATCGAAAAACAGAAATTTGATGATTACGCACAAATCGAACGAAAAATCAAGATATCACATAAATTCCCGAAAAATCCAATAATTCTAGCATGAATGAGATATTGCCAGATATAATAGCATGCAAAATTATTGAATGAAACATGAATCCTATATCTCGGATTCACCCATAATCCCCAATTCTCGACGCAACCGCACAAAGGAGTCCTCCTTTAGGGGTTTCGTGAAAATATCGGCGATTTGCTTTTGGGTTTCAACGTACACTAAAATGATGTCCTTTTTAGCAACATGATCATCTAAAAAGTGGTGTCGGACATCTATGTGTTTCGAACGGGAATGGTGTACCGGGTTCTTGGAAAGACATATTGCACTTTGGTTGTCAACCATGATAGGACAAGTATCACAATTAATACCAAAGTCTTTAAGTGTGTGTCTCATCCAAAGAACTTGAGCACACGCGGCACCGGCGGCAATATATTCCGCCTCGGTGGTTGAAAGTGATACGGAATTTTGCTTCTTGGAAAACCAAGAGACAAGAGAATTTCCTATAAAATGGCAAGTGCCACTAGTACTTTTCCTGTCGGATTTGCATCCCGCATAATCGGCATCACTATATGAGATTAACTCATATGTGCTAGATTTCGGATAAAGTAATCCAAAATCTAAAGTGTAACTTAGATAGCGAAAAATACGCTTTACCGCTACTAAGTGAGATTCCTTAGGTTGAGATTGATAACGAGCACATACGCATACTGCGAACATAATATCGGGCCTACTTGCGGTAAGATAAAGTAAGCTACCTATCATACCTCGATATAGACGAATGTCCACATCTTTACCGCCCGTATCTTTATCAAGATGCGTTGTCGTGCTCATTGGAGTCTTTTTCCCGGAAGCACTCTCCATTCCAAATCGCTTTAGCAACTCCACCGTATACTTCGTTTGGTGGATGAAGATTGCATCGTCAATTTGGCGAATTTGGAGACCTAAGAAATACTTGAGCTCACCCATGTGGCTCATCTCAAATTGTTCCTTCATAACATTAGAAAACTCTTCGCAAAGAGCAAAGTTAGTAGCACCGAAAATGATATCATCAACATATATTTGAACTAAAATTATATCATTATTCGCATGCTTAACAAAAAGTGTAGAATCGGCTTCTCCCATTTTAAAATTTAAATCCAAAAGAAAATTCTTTAGGCGATCATACCAAGCTCGAGGAGCTTGTCTTAAGCCGTAAAGCGCTTTCTTTAGTTTAAAAACATGATTTGGAAATTTTTCATTTATGAAGCCCGGAGGTTGAGAAACGTAAACTTCCTCAACAACATCTCCGTTTAAAAATGCACTTTTAACATCCATTTGAAATAATTTAAAATCCTTATGGCATGCAAAAGACAATAATAATCTAATTGATTCTAATCTAGCTACCGGAGCGAAGGATTCTTCGAAATCAATACCTTCCTCTTGTCGATAGCCTTGAGCAACTAACCGAGCTTTATTCCGGACGACGACTTGGTTTTCGTCGGTTTTGTTCTTGAAGATCCACTTTGTCCCTATGACGGTGTGGTTCTTCGATGGCAATGGAACAAGCTCCCAAACTTCATTTCTCTCGAATTGAATGAGCTCCTCCTCCATGGCTAAGATCCAAGCGCTATCTTCGCATGCTTCATTAATATTCTTTGGCTCTATCGAGGAGGCAAAGGCACAATGAGCGAAGTAGTTCACTTGCGATCTCGTCTTGACACTATCATAGATATTGCCAATGACTTGCTCATGAGGATGGTCACGAACGGTATGAAGCCGTTTGGGAATACCTTGATCACTAGGAACATTCTCAACAACTTCATTAGTTGGGTTAGTCTCAATAGAATCAATAGAATTATTAGACTTAGAATTATCAAACGAATCACATAAAACATCCATAGAGTCATTATCATTTGAAATTCTAGTTGGAGCAAATCCTTCATTAAATGAGACATGAAGCGACTCCTCGATCGTTGAGGTTCGTTTGTTGAATATCCGGTAGGCTTTGCTACGCGAAGAATATCCAACAAAAATCCCCTCATCGGATCTTGGATCGAATTTGTCCAAACTACCATACGTGTTCTTAATAAAACATTTCGAACCAAAAACACGAAAATGTTTAACTTGAGGCAACCTACCAAACAACAATTCATAACAAGTTTGTTTAGTGCCGGGCCTCAAAAGTATTCTATTAAACACATAGCAAGCGGTGTGTACCGCTTCTGCCCAAAATTGATGGCCAAGTTGGCTATCATCAAGCATAGTGCGAGCACACTCCACTAGCGTCCTATTCTTTCTCTCAACTACACCATTTTGAGGAGGTGCACGAGAGAAAGAGAAGGTGTGAGTAATACCAACTTCATCACAAAATGTCTCAAAAGACTCATTCTCAAATTCACCTCCATGATCACTACGAATAGTGACAATGGTGGTTCCTAAGAGATTTTGTACTTTCTTAACAAAAATTGTGAAGTTTTCAAAAGCTTCATTTTTATTACATAATGAAAATACCCATGTAAATCTCGAATAGTCATCTACGATGACAAGTCCATATCTAGCATTTCCTAATGAAGCAACTCTAGTTGGCCCAAATAAATCTAGATGTAATAGCTCTAGTGGCCGTTTAGTAGAAATGCTTTTCTTAGGTTTAAATGAAGATTTAGGAAGCTTGCCACGTTGACAACAATCACAAAAACTTTTCTTTTCAAAAACAAGCTTCGGAAAACCTTTAATGGAATTTAATTTTGAAAGCTTATATAGTGTTCCAAAGTTCACATGTCCAAAGCGTCGATGCCATAAGTGTTGTTCACTTGTGTTGGCAACGAGGCATTGTTCATAAGACTTAGGAAGATCCAAAATATAAATGTCTTTATGACGAGTTCCGGAAAATAATAATTTATCATTATCTTTTCTTAAAATGTGACACAATCCTTTCGCAAAGCTAACTTTGTAACCTTTGTCACAAAGTTGGCTTATTGAAATAAGATTGTGATTTAAACCACTAACAAGATAAACATCACTAATTAGGGGTTTAGAAGGGTTACCCACTTTACCAACACCTATGATGGTTCCGCTCTCGTTGCCTCCAAATACGACGCGGTTTCCATTTGCTATGGGAACCACTCCGGAGAGCAAACTAGCGTCACCCGTCATGTGTTTTGAACACCCGCTATCGAGTATCCAATTTCCCTTGGAGCCAAATTTAAATTTGTTGCTCCTTTCCTTTTTCTTTTTCTTGAGTACCTAAAGATAGAGAATTTCATATCATGGTACCCAAGGTCATTGGGTCCAAAAGATTAGACCTTTGGAAGCCAAGTCCAATTGGACTTAGAATTTCCCACATAATTTCTACTATGCACAACATCCGAAAAATAAGCATTCATATACATTTGTTTTTCGTCCATGCTTGTGTCCTTTGGGCTCTAAATTGTGAAAATCTTGGGAGCCCTCATCCTATTGGGTGCATGCATTCGACGTTGATTTCTACGTGATGCATGTTGTGGATAGGCATAAGGAACATGATGGAATGGTGCACGATGAGAATTATTCATATGATGTTGTGGGTGAACATATGCATGTGAGGGAACACGTGCATGAGGGTGTCTCACATTGTGTGCACGTGCCCGAGAATGTGTTGCATAAAAATCATCATATGTGTGAGCCGGTGGAGTAGGACGTGTGTTCCTACGTGGCATGGTATTGGTGTACATGTAGGCATGCCCCTTCTTTGGAGGTCCACCCAAAGTGGGTTTCTTTCCAAAAGAGGGTGTGGACGAGGTGGAAGCACCATTGGTAGATGAACTACCAATAGAGTGTTTGCTCCCACTCGTTGAGGCTTCGGAAGTTGGCCTTACAAAAGTAGTGACCGACTTGGATGAATTTCCCATCATATACCCCAAGCCAATGTGGTGTTTGGCCGGAAGTAAGTCTTTTAGGATATTATCCAAGTGGCCCTTACCCTTGTTGAATTTGTTGATTCGGCCCAATGTGTCCTCATATTTCTCTTTGAGAGAACGCAAAGAAATATCCAAAGTGGATATTTATGATGTGAGCACATAAACACGAGATTTAAGATTCTCGTTCTCAATACTCAAAGTCGAGTTTCGAGAAGTTAAATCCGCTATCTTATGTTCTTCCGCATCCTCAATGCTAACATGTTCAAGTTTAGATTTGAGATTAACAATCTCATTTCTTAACTCTTCAACAACGGTGTCGTTGTTGGTGGTGATAGTCTTAGGCGATGTTTGAATGCTAGCTAGGTCATCTTTTACCTTAGTATATCTATTTACTAATTTAGTGTATTTTGACCATAATTGAGAGTTAGCATTCCTAAGGTCATCCATGGTTACCTCATCGCTTTCTTCATCACTATCATCAGAAGAGGAGGATCCTTGATCATGCTCCTCTCTTGCCATGAAACACATGTGCGCTTGCTCCACGTGCTCATCGTCCGACTCACCGCTTGAAGAATCATCGTAGTCGGTGAAGGTAGCTCCGACAAGTCCCTTCTTGTTTCCTTTCGTGTACTTCTTGGACTTGTCATACTTTGGCGCCTTCCACTTCTCCTTGTGCTTATTGAGGGGACACTCCGCTTTCATGTGTCCCGGCTTATTGCACTTGAAACATAAAGGAGAGGAAGAGACGTTAGTAGAACCAAATTTAGCTTTGTTCTTGAAGTTACCTTTTCGGAAGAAACGGTTGAACTTCTTGGCCATGAGTGCCATGGACTCCAAGTCCAACTCGTTTTCCGAGTCTTCATCATCGGTTGATGTGGATGTGGATGGAGCGGCCTTGAAAGCAATGGCCTTCTTCTTTGGCTCGTCTTGCTTTAGGTAGGACTTCATCTTTTCCTGCAATTTGAGCTTGCTATCCTTGCGTACCTCGTATGACATTAAAGTACCCATTAGTTGAACTACGGTGTACTTGTTCATGTCATTACCTTCCTCGATGGCGAATGTACGCTTTTCCCAAGAAGAAGGAAGTCCTTCGATAAGCTTCGAACACTTCTCCTTTTGGGTGTAGGATTTGCCAAGAGCCTCTAACTCGTTTATGATGTCGACGAAGCGAGCGTAATACTCCTTCATCTTCTCGCCCTGTTGCATATGAAACATTTCGTAGTCTTTGTTTACAACTACGAGTTTAGAGTCTCTTACCCGACTCGTCCCTTCATGAAGTATGAGGAGGGAGTTCCAAATTTGATATGCACTCTTACATGTGCATATCTTATTGAAGTCCTCGGGCTCCAATGCGCATTGCAAGGCGTTCATTGCCTTGGCATTGCTTACCTCCGCGGCGACCTCCGCGGTTGTCCATTTCTCGAAGTCTTCTTCTTCGGGCTCGATGTACTCCTTCATTGTAGTCCTCCATAAAGATGCACTTCGGAGGAAGGTTTCCATCCTACATTTCCAGTACCCGTAGTTGGTACCGTTGAAAAATGGAGGCCTCGTAGAGGAATGTCCCTCCATCACCGAAGATGCTCCTTTACGGTTCCTGAAGGTGTCATAGTTGGAAGGTGGACGCACGGTCTTGTTGTCGTTGGCAGACATAGCTGTGTATCTGGCTCTGATACCAAATGTAATGCCCTACAAGCTACTGCACAAGTACTAGAGGGGGGTGAATAGTACTTTACAATAATAAGGAGTATAATTCCAAATTAAAATGCAAACAACTACCAATTCAATTTGCGGAAGCTTAAATTGAAATGACAACACAAAATTAACAGCGCTAACAAGAGATGTTACTGGGTTCGGATCCACCCAAGTCTCCCCGACTTGTTCCCGGTGATCCTACGTCCCAACCACCCGGATCCCCTCCGGATACTTGAGTTAGAAACCCTAACTCAAGATTTCCACTATGAAATACTTGTGAAAAACCTCCACAAGTCAAATCATACAAAATGTAATTTGTGACTCCCACAACCCGGGATCACAACCACACTCTCACAACCAAGAGTGAATCTTACAAATCAAATATGAAATGAAATAAAGAAACTTCTTACCGAACAAAATACCTATGCCTTGAGTATCGCTTACGAATTAGGGCAAGGATGATTTTGAGGAAGAAGTGGCACCAAATCCTAGCTCCAAGATGTAGAACAGCGATGGAGAGCTTTGGGGATGTTGGTGACCTAGAATCAAGCACTTGGCTTGGAAGGCTTCACACTCAATGAATCTCTCTTTGGAAGTAAGAGTTAGGAGAGATTAATGAATGGAGGAAATGAGCTTTGAATGAGCTTGGATTGATTTCTCTTGAATCTCTAAACTTGCATTAATATCAGCCTTGGCAGCAATGAATGCAGCCCAACAAGTATTTATAGGAATGAAGAGAGAGAGAGAGAAAAACGTTTCAATTAGGGCTCCAACGGCTCTTTTCTGAACCCAACTAGTCGGTCAAAGAACAATCACCGACCGACTAGTTTATCAACTAGTCGGTCGGTCACTGAACGTAAACCGACTAATGAGTAAACTGAGAAAAGATCAAAGTACAGACTAAGGAACTAGTCGGTCTAAGAAGAGTAGCTGACCGACTAGTTTCACAACTAGTCGGTCGGTTACTCAACGTGGACCGACTAACAGATAAAACTGAAGTCTGAGAAGAATTAGACTTAGTCGGTCCAAGAACAAATGTTGACCGACTAATTCATCAACTAGTCGGTCACCAAATGAACATAGACCGACTAATAATAAACAGTATGTATGGTGAAAAATTTGGCATGTACAGTAAACTAAACTAGTCGGTCCAAGAAGGAAAGTTGACCGACTAGTTCATCAACTAGTCGGTCGATCAATGAGCACAGACCGACTAAAGATAAACAGTAGCTCAAGTGAAAATGTGCATGATCAGGGAAAGCTCAACTAGTCGGTCACAGAAGCATCACTGACCGACTAGTTCATCAACTAGTCGGTCGGTGAGTCAACTTAGACCGACTAACTGTAAACAGTAAAGAGCAAAGAATTAACTGACAGAAACTAGTCGGTCCAAGAAGCTTGGCTGACCGACTAGATCACCATCTAGTCGATCAGTTCTTCTTCTTGAACCAACTAACATGCACAAGAAGTCCCGAATCGAAGCGCGAAGCTTCGGGAAGAATTGTATGGACTTCTACTAAGATCCTAGAGCTAAGATATGAGCGTTATGAAGAATTAAAACGTAAGACCTACTCAAGGCTTAACATTCTACGAAAGAAGCTTAAAGACTATAAAATAAACTTGACGATACCGTCTTTAATAGCTTCGATCGAATCTTCATGACTTCTAAAAAGGTCCATAAGCTTCAACGAAGCTTTAGGCATACGATCACGTGCTTTAAGAAGTCTCGAGACGTCGTTATTGATATTCATATGAATTTGGCGACGATCTCCATAACTGCGCTCACAAAGTGTTAGTTCATATTTTATTTATGTTTGTTCATCATCCAAAACCAAATCCGGGGAGTCCAATATCCAACAACTTCTTCACCGTTAGCGCCATTTCTTCCAAATCCATTTCGTTCTCGGATGCATCACTAACGGAGGATGAAGAGGTAGCCTTGAATGCTAACGCCTTCTTCTTTGCTTCCGTTGGATTCATCATAGCTCTAATCTTCAATCGATTCTCCTTTCTTACTTCGTAAGACATGAGAGTACCGATGAGATTAACCATGATATAGTTCTTCATGTCATTGACCTCCACAATGGCAATAACCATTCTTTCCCACTTTGAGGTCGTTCCTATGATTATCTTTCTTACCTTCTCTTGTTGTGTGTATATTTGACCGAGAGCTTCAAGCTTATTGGTGATGTCGGTGAAACGTCCGTACATCGTTGCCATGTTCTCACCTTCCTGCATATGAAACATGTCAAACTTTTGTATATCAACATATAATTTTGACAATTTTAACTTGTTTGTACCCTCGTGGGTGATGACGAGATGGTTCCATATTTGATATGCACTCTTACATGTGCATATCTTGTTAAATTCATCTAGATCCAATGCACACTGAAGAGTGTTCATTGATTTGGCATTGTTCACCTCGGCGGACTTCTAGGTGGGAGTCCATTTGTCGAAATATTCTTTGGTGGGTTCAACGTAATCCTTATGGAGGGTTCTCCAAAGAGAAGCACTCCTTAAGAATGTCTCCATCTGGCTCTTCCAATAGCCAAAATTCGTGCCATTGAAACGCAGAGGACTAACCGTTGATTGTCCTTCGAATGCGGTAGAAGCACCTTTATGATCGTGATTGCTGTATGAAGGAGGTGGAGGAAAGTTGTTGTTGTTGGATGCCATAGCTGTAAACTTGCACTCTAATGCCAATTGTAAGGACACTGGCTATGAGGAAAACACTAGAAGGGGGTGGAATAATGCTTATAAAATTTAACTAAGAAATTACGCCTAATTAAAATCATAATCCAACAAAGATGTGAAAATAAGAATTAACAATAATGAACACTGCAAACAATAAGATGTTTTAAGGGTTCGGATTACCCAAGTCAAACCTGACTTGTTCCGGTAATCCTACGGCCCTTCCGACCGGATACCTCCGGATACTCAAGTTAGAACCCTAACTCGAGGCTTCCTTTAAACCCACTTGTAGAAACCCTACAAGTGTAATCGAACAACAATTGATGTCCTTGAATCCTCCAACTTGGGATCAAGCAAACCACTCTCACAAACCGAGAGTGAATTCAAACAACGAAAGTTATGAAATTATGAAATACACTTACAATTCACCTATTCCTTGATATAGAACTTGAAGGTGCAAATTGAAGTGAGTGTTGATTTCTTCCAAGAAGAGAGTGAAGCCATTTCTCTTGTCACCACCAAACGCCTAGAGGATATCAACTTTGATTCTAGGTTGGAGAGCAAGAGAGAATGTGATTATAGGGCTTAGATAGAATGAGAGCTTGAGAGCTTATAGATGAGATCAATGAAGTCTTAAGGGTTCCAAGAGGTCTCCAATGGAAGAGTAGGAGACCCTTTTATAAGTTCTCTAAAGCCCTCAAACAAAATACCCAAAACCCCCTTTGAAATCCATGTGGAAAAAGGTAACAGATAGATTTTACAGCCAAGACAGGTGACTGATGAAGAACGGACAATCGCCTGCTGCACTGTGTCAGAGGGTAGGTAAGAGTTCAAACAGTAACTTATTACATAGGATAGTCGACTTATGAAGGTTGGACATGCGTCTGTAAACAAAAGGCAACTGAGAAACCTTCTACAGGCGACTGTGTGGTAAAGTGCGAAAGTTGACAGAGAGTAAGAATTCTGAGTAAAATTGGACATACGACTGATGTAGTATCCACAGGCGCCTATGCCATGGGCATGCGACTGGGAAACCAACTTCAGTCGTCTGTGTGCACAAGTCTGTAACTTGCCAAAATGAAAGTTCTGGGCAAGTGATGGACATGCGGCTGATGTGGTATCCACAAGTGCCTATGCCATGGGTAGACGACTGGAAAACCAACTACAATCATCTGTCTGCACAAGTGCGAAATAGACAGAACAATGGATCTTTGGGCAAGAGGAGACATGCGACCGACTTACAAGTCATAGGCGCCTGAAACTAAACATGAGCCTATACAATGGTTCCTGCAGATGCCTTCGTGGATCTCTTGAATCACATAATCAGCTTCCGGTGGATTCAAGCATTTGAGGTAGGGGAGCACGTCATACCTGGCCCATAGCCTTTTGTACAGTGAACCTTTGTGCAGAACAAACCGAAAGGGTCTCCTTTCCAACTTTCGGGGCTCAGTTGGGTCGATATTCAGTTTCGAGGTACTTGATGACAGGGTCCATCCAGTTTGATTCTTGGTTGACGCTTAACAATTCTTATTCATGTAAGTTTGGGCATAGAAGGTTCTCCAAGTACATCGCTCGCCCTAACTCTGTTGGCGAGGATGAGGCAAGCTTTGACAGAGCATCGACTCGAAGATTCTTTGACCGTGGCATGTGGTAGACCTCCACTTGCTCGAACTTTTCAACTC
The DNA here is from genome assembly GCA_030789695.1 of Scilla litardierei. Taxonomy (NCBI): domain Eukaryota; kingdom Viridiplantae; phylum Streptophyta; class Magnoliopsida; order Asparagales; family Asparagaceae; genus Scilla; species Scilla litardierei. Next base: position 217,328,310 of record CM061142.1, on the reverse strand, counting down.
AGCTCTTGTGATCTGTAGGTAGTTCTGTATCGCCTCATCTCGAGCCTCGTACTCCCCACTGAGCTGGCGTATGATCAAGTTGGAGTCGTTGCACAAGTATATGCTTCATGCCCCCAAAGCTCAAGTCAGCCTGAGGCCATTCATAGCAGCCTTATATTTCACCACGTTGTTAGCGGTTGGGAAGTTGAAATGAAGGGCGTATTCGAGTATGTTGCCCTCTGAGGTTTGGACAACTATTCCCGCTCCACACTAGTCTTGGTAGCTGAACCATCCACTTGCACAACCCATGTTCCTCCTCCATCCCCCTGCAGCTGCCATCGAGCCACTACCTACCGAGGAAGCAGAAGAAAAGTTGATAATTAAATTAACAGCTTTTACCTCTATCTGGTATTCATCATCGTAAGTGAGCTCGACGATGAAATTGGCTAGACCTTGCCCTTTGATGGGTTTCCTTGGCTTGTAATGAATGTCGAACTCACTTAGTTCGACGACCCTCTTCATCATCCTGCCCAACCGATTTAGCCACTTTAGGGTCTACTCTAAAGGAGTGTCTGTGAGGACTAGGATGGTATGCGCCTGACAGTAGGGTCGTAGCCTCCTCACCGACTGGATCAGAGCAAACTCCAACTTCTCTATTCTGTTGTAGTTGACTTCAGCGCCTCAAATGACTTGACTTACATAGTAAGATCGATCGATGTATCCATGTGTCTTCTTTGACAAGGGCAGAGCTTACAGCTTCCATGGTGGACGCTAAGTAGATGATTAGCTGGTCTCCCTCATTTGTCTTTGTAAGGAGTGGTGGACTATGAAGATACTCCTTTAGCTTGGAGAAAGCCCTCTTATAGTCTGCATCCTACTCAATGGCTAGCTTATCGCCTTTGGGGAGAGCGATTGCCTTCCTCAAGACCTTGAAGCAAGGAAGTGATCGCTCTTGTAGTAACTGTTCCCAACATTTTGCCATAAATTTTAAATGAACCCCAATTTGATACATTGACATAATGATACATTGACATATCAATTTTACATATCTGATATATTGACATATATGATACATTGACATACTGATACATTAACATACATTGACATATCTCATACATTGGCATATTGATACATTGACATATCATATACAAGACAAGTTTGACATGTATGATACATTGAAAATTTTGACATAAACTTGGAATCACACAAATATGTTACATTGCCAATTGGATTGACATAAAGTTTGATCGTCTCTTACACCGTCGCCCTATGATGATTCACGGGCACTTCCCTGTTGATTCACGTGTAAGGGACCCTGCGGGCCTACACACACACACACGTTAGAGGGGGTGAATAGTGTAAAGGCAAGCAAAGTGCTTAATTAAAAGTTAAGAATTAAAGCACGATAAGAAGCAGAAATTAAACAGAGTGCTCAACAACAACAATTACAAATACAAGAATTTTACCCTGGTTCCCCAAAACTTCGGTACGTCCAGCCACACCAATATTCACTATGATTCACATAAAGAGAAGTGAATACAATCTCACACAGAGATACCTCACATAGAGGATTTGGATTCTCACACACTTACTCTCACACAAAGAGACCACAAACAGGGGATTTGTTCTCTCACACAGAAAGAACCAAACTCTCACAAAGAGAGTAACTAATTCTCACAAAGAGAATTAGGGTTTCGAACATAAAACGAAACGAAACAACACTAACATATGCCTTGATATGATCTTATCAATGTGATGAAGAAGGCTGCACGTGAATGACCAAGTGATTGAGATTAGCTTTGATTGCACTTGATGATCTTTCTCTCTTCTAGGAATGAATCCTAACACTTCTCACTTGAGTGTATGAAATGAAGAGAAGAAAGATGATCTCCAAGAAAGGAATGAGAATTAGATCCCTTGGAGAATTTCCCTATGAGCTAGCTTCAATGCATGAAGAGGAATGTGCTCATGAGAGGGAAATGGAAGAGATTAGGAGTGGCTATTGATTCTCAAAGATATTCAATATTAACCAAGAAGTTCTAAATGAACTAACCCATCTCCTATATATATGAAGCCAAGAAAAGCCCATAAAAACAACCAAAAACCCAAATGGAAGAAATATGCACCGGCTAGATTTTGGCAGTTTACGGTACAGACAATCGACTGATGAACAACTGACAGTCAACTGGTCAACGGCTATAAAATTCCCAACGGCTATAATCTGCGCCAGGACAGGCTACTGTAGGAGACTACACAGGTGCCTGTACATTGAGCAGGCGACTGTAAATCCTTCAACAGGCGACTGTCACTTGGGATGGAAAGGAGCTGAGAAAATGCAACTTTCGTACTTACGCCTTCAGACGATAGATGACCATTTCACAGTCGACTATAAATATACATGCGACTATAAATACTTCATCAGTTGACTGACTTGTAGATTGGGATGAAGCCCATAAAGTACAAGTTGCGCACAAACGACTGTAGATCAATTTCCAGGCGACTGTAGAAACACAGGCCACTGTAAATTGAACATCAGTCGACTGAGGCGAAAAGCTCAAGAAGAGTCAAGAAATAAGCTGACTTGAGATGTGCATATCAGTTGGCTGTAGAAGGCTGACCATGCGCCTAGATGTCATACAGTCGCCCGTCGTGCCTTCATCAGTCGACTGAGGGAGGCCAAAAACTCCAGTAAGAGTTTAAGGCATGGTGAACCTATTGGGTTAGATTCTATAATAAGCCTAAGGCTCGCTAAGATGTTTATATGCATATGCAAGAGAATATGACCATATATCAAGGCATTACAATAATCCTAGACTTAAAAAGAGAAATGCATGTAATTGAAATTACATGGATTACAAATTACATCTTCTAGAGTATAAGTCTTCAAGCTCATGATACCTTGATGCTTCGTAACAACATCCAAGCTTTGGCACCTCTTGATGAGCTTCCCTTCATCAAACTCCATGCATTGGTATTGCTCCTCTAAATGTCCATCCATCATCATGCTCCAAGCTTTGGCTTCATTAGACGATCTTCATGACGTCATCCAAGTTTGAGCACACCATCACTCTTGGAGGTCTTTAAAATATCCATTATAACATCCTCCAAGCATTTTACTTTGTCTCATCAACATATAATCACTAGGATAAACTGAGACTAAAACATAAGATTGATTAGCACACTAACATAATGTATTGATCATCATCAAAACAACATTAGTCTTGAACCCAAGAACTAACAATTTCACACTTTTTGATGATGACAATCCATTATATCAAAATATAATAAACATTGAAATAAAAAATGTGTGCTAACAAACTCCCCCAATCAATATGCAAATGTGCACAAAATATAAACATACAAAGCACAAATCATATTGATGGATGTTATACAAAAACATACCAATTGATAATAATGCATAGAAAGCACAAGGTATATTTTAACATAATCTATTTCTCTCCCCCATTGGCATATCAAAAAGATGGGTAATAGCCAAATTGGAAAATCAAGGGCAATAGAAATAACCATCCCATATGCACAAACATAATGTGAATGACTTCCAATGTGACATATGAATAGAAAAATAATGCTAGCAAGCAAAAATTCCATACGCCCCCATAATCATACAAAACATGCAAACATGGGAGTAATGGATACACTCACAAACATGTGGGTACAAAATGTAAACATACAAGCATAGTACCCAAGAAATGAATAACAATGTGAGTGAGCTAGCAAGTTGGAAACCAAACAAAAGTGGAGTTTGGTTTCCATATATAGTCATGTGAAAATATAACATGATGAACATATGATTATATATACGAGTTCCTATCAAACCTAGAAACATCTGTAGGAATCCACAAAGAAAGTGATTTTGGATTCGTAAGAAGAGGTTTGGTTGAGGCAAGAGTAGGAGGTGAGGGTGCATGCTTATGAGGTGGAACATAAACATTGGCGTGCCCCGTGTGTGAAACATGTAATTTAGCATTAGGAACATTCACACAAGCATTTCTACCATGCATAGGATCATGTGAAGCATGCAAAGGTTTGTCATCAATGCTAGCATGCAAGCAATAATAAGATTTCATATGAGTAGAAACATCATGCATAGCATTCAAAGAAGAAGCATTCATATCAACATGTTTTGAATAGGCTTCTTAATATATGCAAGACCGGAATACAAAAATCCATGATTTCTCTTTGGCTTAGAAATAATAGTCGATTTTAGGCCAAAAGAGTTGGATGTGACTTTCTCATTAGAATGCTCCCCCATAAAATTTATTTGGGTGCTTCTATGAGAAGAGCTTGGTTTGTTCACCTTTAATGAAGAGGATCTCAAAACCTTGTCCTCACTCAATTTGAAATTTCAATTTGAGTAGACAATAGCTCACATTTCTTCAAAAGTGAAGAAATGTTGTCATCCCTCTTGGATAGACATGAGCTAAGCTCACAACATTTTGACTTGAGAGCCAATGTCTCATCTCTTAAAATGTTGTAATCATACTCCGAGTGCATCTTCTCCATTTGGAGTTTGAGAGAAGCATTCTCATCTCTCAAGGCACTCAATTGAGAAAGAAGAGTATCTTTCTCGGTATGCAAATAATTAAGTTCGACATTATGCGATGCATACAGACTCTCTTTCACAGATTTGTGAAAATCACGATCATACTCAATACGAGCTTTAAGAGAGTCATTCTCTTTGCTCAACATGCACACATGAGAATCAATAGCGATATTTTCTTGATTCAATGCAATGGTTTGTGTATCGTCACGATGTTTGGATGATAAAGAAGTGTATGTGCGAGCATCTCTCTCAAGCTTGTTATTTTTCGCATTGAGAGAGTCCATAAACAATGCATTATAATTTTCAATAAAATTATTGCGTTGAACTAGAGAGTTACGAGATAAATCATTACCAACGATGCTCTCATCATCGCAAGATTCCTCTCCACCATATTCCTCGTCAAGATAATTCCATATCTCATCTGACGTCTCTAAATCACTTACTTTCTTTGTAATTTTCAGAGAGATGGCATTGAGCAATGCATTCCAAACTTGAGCATCTGAGGTAATAAACTCCGATTCCTCATGCACATTAAGCCAGTGGAACAGTTCTTCCTCCATTTTGAGAAGTGTTTGCCGTTGAAGACGGGAGGAAGAGAGAGGGGTTGTTGAGACTTAGAAGTCATGCTTGCAAAAGCCACCAAACCAAGGCTCAGATACCAACTATACTGGACCTTGCGGGGTTACACATACACTAGGGGGTGAATAGTGTAAAGGCAAGCAAAGTGCTTAATTAAAAGTTACTAGAATTAAAGCACAATAAGCAGCGGAAATTAAATAGAGTGCTTAACAACAACAATCGCAAACGCAAGGATTTTACCCTGGTTCCCCAAAACTTGGGTACGTCCAGCCACACCAATATTCACTATGATTCCCACAAAGAGAAGTGAATACAATCGTACACAGAGATACCTAACACAGAGGATTTGGATTCTCACACAGAGAAATCATTACTCTCTCACAGAGGATTTGTTCTCTCACACAGAAAGAACCAAACTCTCACAAAGAGAGTAACTAATTCTCACAAAGAGAATTAGGGTTTCGAAAATAAAACGAAACGAAACAACACTTACATATGTCTTGATATGATCTTACCAATGTGATGAAAAGGCATGCAAGTGAATGGCCAAGTGCTTGAGATTAGCTTTGATTGCAATTGATGATCTTTCTCTCTTCTAAGAATGAATCCTAATACTTCTCACTTGAGTGTATGAAATGAAGAGAAGAAAGATGATCTCCAAGAAAGGAATGAGAATTAGATCCCTTGAAGAATTTTCCTATGAGCTAGCTTCAATGCATGAAGATGATTGTGCTCATGAGAGTGAAATGGGAGAGATTAGGAGTGGCTATTGATTCTCAAAGATATTCAATATCAACCAAGAAGTTCTAAATGAACCAAGCCATCTCCTATATATATGAAGCCAAGAAAAGCCCATAATAACAACCAAAAACCCAAAGGGAAGAAATTTGCAATTGCTAGATATTGGCAGTTTACGGCACAGACAGTCGACTGATGAACAACTGACAGTCAACTGGTCAACGGCTATAAAATTCCTAACGGCTATAATCTGAGCAAGGACAGGCGACTGTAGAAGACTACAACAAGCGCGTGTACAATAAGTAGGTGACTGTAAATCCTTCAACAGGCGACTGTCACTTGGGATAGAAAGGAGCTGAGAAAATGCAACTTTCACACTTATGCCTTCAGACGATAGATGACCATTTCACATGTGACTATAAATACTTCATCAGTCGACTGACTTGCAGATTAGGATGATGCCCAGAAAATACAAGTTGCACACAGACGAATGTAGATCAATTTCCAGGCGACTGTAGAAACACAGGCGACTGTAAATTGAACGTCAGTCGACTGAGGCGAAAAGCTCAAGAAGAGTCAAGAAATAAGTTGACTTGAGCTGTGCATATCAGTCGGCTGTAGAAGGCTAACCAGGTGCCTGTATGTCATCCAGTCGCCTGTCGTGCCTTCATTAGTCGACTGAGGGAGACCAAAAACTCCAGTAAGAGTTTAAGGCATGGTGAACCTATTGGGTTAGATTCTATGATAATCCTAAGGCTCACTAAGATAGTTATATGCATATGCAAGAGAATATGATCATCTATCAAGGCATTACAATAATCCTAGACTTAAAAAGAGAAATGCAAGTAATTGAAACTACATGGATTACAAATTGCATCTCCTAGAGTCTAAGTCTTCAAGCTCATGATACCTTGATGCTCCCCAACAACATCCAAGATTTGGCACCTCTTGATGAGCTTCCCTTCATCAAGCTCCCAGCATTGGCATTGCTCCTCTAAATGTCCATCCATCATCATGCTCCAAGCTTTGGCTTCATTAGATGATCTTCATGACTCCATCCAAGCTTGAGCACACCATCACTCTTGGAGGTCTTTAAGATATCCCTTTTAACATCCTCCAAGCATTATGCTTTGTCTCATCAACATATAATCACTAAGATAAACTGAGACTAAAACATAAGATTGATCAGCACACTAATATAATGTATTGATCATCATCAAAACAACATTAGTCTTGAACCCAAGAACTAACATCACAGATGCACTTGCATTCATGTAGTTTCACGAGCGCCTTTCCAATTCCTTTATAAAGGGCTACCCACGAGCTCTCCTCCACTTACAACTTATTCTCCTCTTCTACTCATCTGCTTCTCCTAACACAAACTTTGTAAGATTCTTCGTTTATAAAAATGTTCATTGATTATTTTTGTTTAACTGATTAGTTTGGGTTTTAAGGGAAATTATGCTAATTTCTATGTGATGAAATTTGTTGTTGTAGATCACGACATAGGAAAATAGTTATGAAATGTGGAGGAAACATCTCAGTTGCTTCTGTGGATTGAAAGCTCCGATGAGGACTGCAATGACAAGGGAAAATGTGGGAGAAGATTTTATGGGTGTATCGATTACAACAAGAGCAACAGATGTAATTTTTTCGCTTTGGGTTTCTGAGAGGGAACTATGTCCTCGTGGAAAGGAATATGTCAGAGAGTTGCAATAGGAAATAACAAAGTTAAAGTTAATGACGCCGGAATGAAAAAAGAATTATGGAGATATCCAGGAGGATACAAGTTTTTATTTTTCCAATGCCAATGAAATTAACAGAATAGAAGATGCTAGTAACAATTATAGGATGAACATATATCAACAACATCTGGACAGTCAAGCCATATGATGGTGCTTGATATGTCCCCAAAAATGTGGTTTTGTCTTGGTTATATATCCTCTTTGTTGTTTACTATACTTTTGTATACATTGATGTTGTATTAAGATGGAATACAAACATATTTATATATAATACATTGTCATTAAATTTGATACATTCGCTTCTTTAACCAGCTTTACAATGTATCAAAAAAATTTGATACATTCATATTCTCAACATTTTGATATAAATATAAAATGAACCTCAATATGATACATCGACATATCTGATACATTGATAACTGATACATTGACATATATAACACATTGACATACTGATACAGTGACATATCGTATACACTAACAAATTTGATACATTGGCATATTTGATACATTGACATATCTATATCTTACTTGTTGTTGCACATACCAAAATTAAATAGAGAACAACCAAAATTACTCGCTGGGCACAACATGCAAATGGTGAGTAATTTTGGTCTGTAAATCAATTTTTACTTAACGTGCATAACAAGCAAAAAAATTTCTTGTTGTGTATAATGAGCAAAATGTGATGCAAAGTCTAAAATTACTCACAGTGCATAACATGCAAAATTTTTACATGTTGTACGCGTTGAGTAAAAATTGATGCACTGACCAAAATTACTGACCGCACATTGTGCGCATGCAAAATTTTTGTCTGTTGTACGCATTGAGTAAATGTAACGACCCGTTTTCAATGTCCAGCACACTTTTAAATTAATATGCAGATCCTGCTGGTTACCAGTGAAAACAAGATAGAGCCGAGTAAAAAATAATACCAAAATTAAAGTAATACAAGTACGAGCAATATTAGAAAACTTTGTGCACCATGAAAGCGAATCTGTTGTGCTATAAGATCTCCTACTAAACCTGTAAAGGATTGTATAAAAGGGAATTAAAAAGTAGATTACATCTAAACCAAGCTAACAGTTTATATACAACAAAAAACAGTATCAATATCACAGAAAAAGAAGAGTAATTACTGAACTAAAAATGTAATGAGTCAAGAATGACTTTAAGTGTTGGTTTAAGTTTAATTAACCATTCTAGGCCATGACTCATGTCCAAGGGAGTACTGTACAGCAATAGGTTCTGTAACCCCGCTATTAGTGTGAATATTATGCAATTGAATATTGAAACCCTCAATCCATACGAAAGAGGAAAATTGTATAGGACCCCTCGTTCCATAAAAAGAGGAGAAAAATGATTAATTTTGTAATATGCTCCACTTCCATCGGGTGAGTGGTAAAATGAATACATTAACCATTATCATATCTATACCTTTTAAACAATGAGCTAAGTGTATGGCATCCTAGATGTTGGTCCAGGTCCAATATCAAGTGTGCTTTGTAGTTCCCAACATTGTTCATGGTTAACATTGTAGGAATATTATGCCCTCGAGGCCATTTATTCCTGTGTGAATAGCACAAACATCTTGTTCGAAATAACAGTAAGCTGTTTGGTAATAATTTATCTAAGTTATATTGTAATGTAGTAAACGTTAGATATCAACTTAGGTAAAGTCCTGAGACTTTATGCAAGGTCAAACGTGTATCGAGATGAGTATCTCGATCATGGAGAAACGTTTGACCGTCTGTAGCATAAGTCTGAAATGGTTCATGGTCGTAGATGTTTCGAGACAAGGATATCGAAACATCGGATAGACCATTGTGTCTTAGTCTTCACCGTTTAGCGGTGGCGATGATCTCATGATCGCTTGACTTGGCGAAATCGAAGACGAGACACAGGTGCTCATTAGAATGAGTTCACTGAACGATCCACTAGAGTTATCATATGGTTACATTGACCAATCTGTCAGTGATAACTCTGAGTGATGATAGGATAGTTGGTCTTTTGACTTGAGGTCATTTTGACGGACCTGTGCGTGAACGGTGCCACTTTGATCAACTGACCTAGCTTCGAGGCAAGGCCTGTCGAAAGGTCTTTTGATTGGGTGTCACTTGAAACGTACGAGGCGAGTAATGACCAAGAGAGGATTCGTCTCTCCCGGTCAATGGGAGTTAGTGTTGTAAAGTTAGTTCGGTCTTTAGTAAAAACTCTGCGCAGAGTATGTTGAAAGAAGTCCAACATTAGTTGACTAAAGATCGATAGAAACTAACCGGAGTCAAGTTATTGGGGTTGACAGTTTGACCGTACCCCAGACTTGATCTACACGACATATTTAAGACGAAGAGACTATAACTGCGGAATTCATCACGGAAACAGTCAGGTGGTCCCGACAATACTCATGTCAATGAGTCAACCACATAATGATGATTCCTGAAGCAGGGATGGCAACCACTGCTCGTGGTCACTGCCGTATAGGGCTTCGAGCCCAACCTGTCATAAGGGTCAGGCTGTAGGGTCTCACACAGAGTGCTAACGCTTCGTCTAGTAATAGGTAGAAATTAGTTAGGGAGAATAATTGCATTTTTGATGCAAGGGAAGAGATAATTGCATTTGATGCAATATGATAATTTAAGCTTAGATAGGGACTATTTTGCATTTGATGCAAAAGTGATTAAATATGTATTAAATTGTTTAATACAATATTTAATGAAATAAACGCAAGGAAAATTTCACGGGTAAGACGGGAATGTCCCGATCTAGACCCAGATTCGAACGGCGTCCAAATCGGACGCCAAATGCTCAACCTATGTCCAAAACAGCCAAATGGCTCAGTCTGATTCAGACCAGGTTAACCCAGGCCAGACCAGGGTCTGACCTGGGCACCTGGCCCATCAAACTGGGCACCAGGCCACTGGGCCTGGGCCCGCGCCCAGGCCCAGGCGCCTGGGCGCCTGCCCAGGCACCCAGGGCGGGCGGCCTGGGCCCGCCAGGGCCCAGGCGCCCTGGGCGCCTGGGAGCCCAGGCGCCCTGGGCCGGGCACCTTGGGCGCCCGGCCCAGGCACCCGCCTGGGCGCCTGGCGCCTGGCGCCATGCGCCAGGCTGGCGCCTGGGCGCCCGCGCCAGGCGCCAGGCGCCTGGGCGCCCGCGCCCAGACTTGGGCGCCCGTGCCCAGGTCTGGGCCTGGGCGCCCAGTCAGCAATCTTGGCTGTGGGGCCCACAGGCTGGGCCCCACCTAAGGGTGCAGAACCCTAGGTTTGATGGCAGATTTTGACGGCTCAGTTTTGTGAAAAACTAGCCGTGGGTTGATCTTTGGACGATCAATTGGAGGGTCAAACGAACTCCGATTGACGAACGGTTTTTTCCTATGCGTTCACCGTTGAACGCTTGTCGTATTGATAGGTTGTATCGATCTTGAAGCTCAACGGTGAGTGAGTCAAAATTCACGGAAGTTTGCACCTTTTGAAGTGCAAACTAACTTGATTATAAATTAACTCTATTTTAGTCCCACATCGGATTTTGAGAAAAGGGGAGAGTCCGCCGCCTATATAAATAGGGGTCTCCCCCCTTCCTCAAAACTCGTCCTAAGCTCTAGATCTGAGCGGCTCTCGTAAATGTTGGAGCACGCTCGGATCTTAGCTTAAATTAAATATTTCTCTATCTCCCTAAAATTTCTGCCTTACTCCTGCGGGCTCTGGCAAAGCCTGAAAGGAGTTCGGATTCTGGATCCGAAATCTTGGCGGAGGTTTCACTCGCGTGAAACTTTCTTCGGCGGTTGGTTGGCTCGGCGGCACGGGGATTGATCGCCTCGGGATGCGGAGCGGTTCGAGGAGCGGTTCGGGGAGCGGTTCAAGGAGCGGCTCGGCGTAGGACGGGAGCAGCTCGGAAGACGGCGCGGAACATCTCGCCTGCTCCAGGGCTGAGATTCCGGGTATGTGGTTAAAGTAGTTTATTAGCATTTGTTTAGTTTAATCGCAGTAGGCTAGATCCTTCTTGGGATGGTCAGACCCATCCCAAGTCGGCATAGATCTTGGCATAGGGTCTTGGACCTTAGGGCCAAGTTAAAATTGTTTTAACTTGCATGTTAATTTAGATTAACGGTTTTATTCTTCCGCTGCTATGTTTTTCTGTCTATGTTCCGTCCGACTTAGGACGGGACTAGAGTTTTTGTGCCCTAAGGGACCGCCCAATTCCCTACAGTGGTATCAGAGCTTGTTGAGCTTGAGTACGGGTTCTCGGGTTATGAGCCGACCCGAAGTAATCGCTCTTACCGTACCAAGTCCCGATAAGATGGTGATCTTATAATGGGTTGGGCATTGTCGAGAGGCATGCCGTAAAACAAGTTTCTGAGGTATCTTGTGACGGGTCTAGGGTGCCATAGATGATGGGCCTTAACAGCGTCGCAATGATATCAGAGTGATACCCTACAGTGGTATCAGAGCCTAGGTTTGCGTAGCGATCTAGGTACTGCGATTTTATTAAACATGTTTAATGCTTTTAAATATTTTTTTAATTTAAAATGTTTTTAAAATTATGAGATAAATTTTAAAAATGTTTTAGATGTTCTAAAATTTTCCTTTGAAATTTTTTAAACATGGAAATTTTTAAAATGACGTTTTAAAATTTATGAGATAACTTTTAAAACTAATTTTTTTTTTTAAAAGTATAAAATTTATTTTGGATGCCTAAAAATTTTTTATATGATAAATTTTTAAGCATGAAAATTTTAAAATATGATTTTAAGGCTTTAAATGTTTATGCGATAAATTTTTTAAACGTAGCATGTAAATTAGTGGTTTTAAAATTAAGTTTTTTTTATGAGATAAAAATAAAATAATTTCAAAATCATATTTTAAATTTAATTGTTAAATTTATGTTTGCATGCAAAAATAGTTTATGCGATAAACTTAGTTTATTTAATTGTTAAATAGTTGTGCACTATCTTTATGCGATAAATTAGTGTAGTTTTAATGGCTTGTTAATCTTGTCCCTTCTTTGATAACACAAGACAACCTCTTAGGTTAGCCATTAAAAATGATTAAAATTTATTACTTGAATTTTAATGACATGCTATGCTTTGATAAATCATTAACAACAATATTAAAGACCTAATTCCTGATTAGGGTAGTCCTTTAAATGAATTTTCAAATTCTAATTGTTATAATTAATTTTCATTAAAGGACTTCGCTTCTAGCGTTGTTAATAATTTATTAAAATCCTAATAACGATTAGGGTAGCACGTGAACCTTATAGTTGATAAGGACTTAATAAAAGTTATTAAACAAATCCTAAAAATTTTGAATTTAAGGATTCAACTAGTTGATAGGATTAATTAGTTGTTATTAAAAGCTGTTTAGTCTATGGCATACATACAAAAATGACAAGCTTCATTCAATGGACCATGATCCAGTCAATGTGCTTGGCTAAGAGTTCTGGGTCAACCCTTGCTAGTCCAAGGGGTAGTGATCCTGGCTTAGTCAATTCCCTGGCTGAGTTCCGCTGGACCGCAATGTCGCGAATCATGATTGTATGACACCCTGGACTATATCTAAGTCAAATACGTTAATGATCTTTTTCAAGATTAGCCGTAGCCCTCCTTGTTTTAGGGGTTAGCAACTATAGGGCCCGTGTTATAGTTGTTGAGATACACTCAAGCTGTGACATGGCAACCCTGTAGAAACCAACTCCTTGAATACATAAGATGAAATCTTGACTAACCCTAACCGTCGTCTCGTACCCCGAGCGCCGGCGTAAGTTAAGTCAACGATGTAGTCTGCCTAGATGTAGTCTAAGACCTGACCCAAACCAACGTGTCGTGCATACACCGAGCTGAGGGCAAGTCAGGCTAGACATGAAAACAAGGGTCCGACTAGACTAGACATTGTGATTTGGATGAGCACACTCATGATCACGAATGGCTAGGGGCAAAAACCGATTAGGAGAGTCATATCCGATATGATCGATGAAGAGTCATCTTCCGATCGCAGAGTCAATCAACTTGTTGAGCTACACTCAAGGTTGTTTAGACTCAAGGTGATTGGAACTCTTACCCATTAATTTTAATTCGATTAAATCGTTCGTTATTAAGTTTTAAAACGTTCGTAAAAATAGTGGGAGGATATAGATAGATAAAAGCCAATCTACCTATATTTAATATTGAACATATGCTAAAACTAGGGCAAGACTATGTTTACCGTAGGAATTAAAATATAATATTTTAATAAGTTAATTGGTCAACAGGTTGATAAATTGAATATCAAAGTTAAATTCTAGTTGATAGAATTAAACTATATTCTCGTTGACAAATTAAATGACCTTCTAAAAGAACAGACTTAAGAAATATGATTTCATTAAGTTCTGTGTCCAACAAATAAATTAACGCTACATGTCACTCGTCTCTATATGAGGCAGCTTGAACATATAGGACATTCAAAGTATGTTTCTCCCTACAACTTGTCAAGCTACCCTCAAGGTTGTATGGACAAACAATTTTGATCCGCAAAGTTCGAAAATTCGATCAAACCGTTTGACTCGAATACGAGTGCATGAGCGGTGCAAGACTATGTATCCCAACCGGATCTTGAGACTAGCAACTTCTTGAGCTACACTCAAGATTGCAAAACTCAAGCGTTTGGATACATAAGTTGCTTGCATAGCTATTTATTTATGTTGATATCTAAATGTGATTTAGAAAAGGAAGAAGGCACTTCGGAAAGTCAATTGAGAAAGTTAGTTTAATTTATCATTAGTAAAGGCATAAGTAGGAGGAAATGAAAATGTGACATATTTTGATGTCACGATTTCAGAATAAGTTGTTATACAAAAGACGTTTAACACATTTTGACGAATGTCGTCACATTGCTTCTGAAGCAATGTTTTGTGTTGAGTAATTTGTAATAACAATATATATATTAAATGCTAATATATATAAATACACAAGATAGTAGCAAACTTATATGGTAAAATTAGACTAGGCCGTATCTAGAGATTAAGCTTCACAAGTCACATAAAGAGGGGTCTGACCTCTCGTATTATGAAGTCTACGGACACTTGTGAGTCTTAGCCTCTTAGATACAATGACCGAAACCCATCTGTGAGACAGTGGGAGAATGAGTTGTCGAACTCAGTCTCGTACATACTGATGTACCCGAGTCTAGATTAACCAAAATAAGTTATTCGTATATTTTATTAAGACACGTGTTCTTGATGAAACACACGTCTGATAAAATAAAGAACGAAATGACGAAAGTATTTAAACTGATTCGATTAGATCGAATGGTCAAATACTTAGCTACATAAAATCTTGTGAAATTAAAAGAAAATGTGATTTTCTCTCAGGTCAAGTCTGTTAACACATCAGAGTGTTAAAAGGTATGAATCACACTTAGTTAGACTTGGTGTGATCCATAAATAAGTGACTCTGAGTTAACTCCTCCCTCTGGGTTAAGTCCCAGATAGTAATGCCTAAGTTTTGATAATGTTCTATGAGGACATTATCAATAAGATATTCATTAAATCAATCATCAGGAAGTTGTATATTTACTCGAATTTCGTAAGACGAAAAGTCGAGTTAAGACATCATAACTGATGATGACTTAGTCAACTTCTAGGATGAAATTCGGAGTAGTAACTCCGATTTAAAACTTGATGCAGGTCCGTGTGCGTAAATAAATTTGAGAATTTAGTTTACGTACCCAAGGAAAATGTTTCCTCACTTTCTGCAAGTAAATCTTTAAGTTGAAAGATTGGTGCAGAAAGAAAATAGTGAAGTACAATCATGTTGGACGAGAACGGTTTTCATCCTAATTTCTTTAAAACGGATTAGTTGAAACCGTCTCGCCAGCAGATGTGTACAGATCTACTCGGACCAAGCTCGATGTAAAACGTTCATGTTGACCATGAAAATTTGAGCATTCACTTATAAGTTCGTTTTTCTAAATATGATTTAGACGGACCAACTTATATGAATTGGCCAGAGAATTTTCAAGGTCAGTGGGAGCGTGTAAATTACATGCGAGACATCAAAGAGATGGAACATACATTTTGACAAAGTAATCAAAAGGTTTGATACTTTATCAAGAATAGTTATGAGCCATTTAAAAAGACCATTAACTAATTTAAAATTATTATCGTAAGGTACGATAAACTGGATAAGATCCAAGTAAAATAAAATATTATGGATTCCGACAGACCAAATGAATTATTTGAATAAGATTCAAATGGTTGGTCTGACATGAACATAGAAACCCCTTAAGTCTATAGATGTAGACGGTTTTGGCAGATCCACTCACGAAGGCTCTATCACATGAAGTCGGGAAAACTTATGTGTAAAAACGATATTAGATATCGAGATAAATGGGCCTGAGTGCAAGTGGGAGATGTAGGAATATTATGCCCTCGAGGCCATTTATTCCTGTGTGAATAGCACAAACATCTTGTTCGAAATAACAGTAAGCTGTTTGGTAATAATTTATCTAAGTTATATTGTAATGTAGTAAACGTTAGATATCAACTTAGGTAAAGTCCTGAGACTTTATGCAAGGTCAAACGTGTATCGAGATGAGTATCTCGATCATGGAGAAACGTTTGACCGTCTGTAGCATAAGTCTGAAATGGTTCATGGTCGTAGATGTTTCGAGACAAGGATATCGAAACATCGGATAGACCATTGTGTCTTAGTCTTCACCGTTTAGCGGTGGCGATGATCTCATGATCGCTTGACTTGGCGAAATCGAAGACGAGACACAGGTGCTCATTAGAATGAGTTCACTGAACGATCCACTAGAGTTATCATATGGTTACATTGACCAATCTGTCAGTGATAACTCTGAGTGATGATAGGATAGTTGGTCTTTTGACTTGAGGTCATTTTGACGGACCTGTGCGTGAACGGTGCCACTTTGATCAACTGACCTAGCTTCGAGGCAAGGCCTGTCGAAAGGTCTTTTGATTGGGTGTCACTTGAAACGTACGAGGCGAGTAATGACCAAGAGAGGATTCGTCTCTCCCGGTCAATGGGAGTTAGTGTTGTAAAGTTAGTTCGGTCTTTAGTAAAAACTCTGCGCAGAGTATGTTGAAAGAAGTCCAACATTAGTTGACTAAAGATCGATAGAAACTAACCGGAGTCAAGTTATTGGGGTTGACAGTTTGACCGTACCCCAGACTTGATCTACACGACATATTTAAGACGAAGAGACTATAACTGCGGAATTCATCACGGAAACAGTCAGGTGGTCCCGACAATACTCATGTCAATGAGTCAACCACATAATGATGATTCCTGAAGCAGGGACGGCAACCACTGCTCGTGGTCACTGCCGTATAGGGCTTCGAGCCCAACCTGTCATAAGGGTCAGGCTGTAGGGTCTCACACAGAGTGCTAACGCTTCGTCTAGTAATAGGTAGAAATTAGTTAGGGAGAATAATTGCATTTTTGATGCAAGGGAAGAGATAATTGCATTTGATGCAATATGATAATTTAAGCTTAGATAGGGACTATTTTTGCATTTGATGCAAAAGTGATTAAATATGTATTAAATTGTTTAATACAATATTTAATGAAATAAACGCAAGGAAAATTTCACGGGTAAGACGGGAATGTCCCGATCTAGACCCAGATTCGAACGGCGTCCAAATCGGACGCCAAATGCTCAACCTATGTCCAAAACAGCCAAATGGCTCAGTCTGATTCAGACCAGGTTAACCCAGGCCAGACCAGGGTCTGACCTGGGCACCTGGCCCATCAAACTGGGCACCAGGCCACTGGGCCTGGGCCCGCGCCCAGGCCCAGGCGCCTGGGCGCCTGCCCAGGCACCCAGGGCGGGCGGCCTGGGCCCGCCAGGGCCCAGGCGCCCTGGGCGCCTGGGAGCCCAGGCGCCCTGGGCCGGGCACCTTGGGCGCCCGGCCCAGGCACCCGCCTGGGCGCCTGGCGCCTGGCGCCAGGCGCCAGGCTGGCGCCTGGGCACCCGCGCCAGGCGCCAGGCGCCTGGGCGCCCGCGCCCAGACTTGGGCGCCCGTGCCCAGGTCTGGGCCTGGGCGCCCAGTCAGCAATCTTGGCTGTGGGGCCCACAGGCTGGGCCCCACCTAAGGGTGCAGAACCCTAGGTTTGATGGCAGATTTTGACGGCTCAGTTTTGTGAAAAACTAGCCGTGGGTTGATCTTTGGACGATCAATTGGAGGGTCAAACGAACTCCGATTGACGAACGGTTTTTTCCTATGCGTTCACCGTTGAACGCTTGTCGTATTGATAGGTTGTATCGATCTTGAAGCTCAACGGTGAGTGAGTCAAAATTCACGGAAGTTTGCACCTTTTGAAGTGCAAACTAACTTGATTTTAAATTAACTCTATTTTAGTCCCACATCGGATTTTGAGAAAAGGGGAGAGTCCGCCGCCTATATAAATAGGGGTCTCCCCCCTTCCTCAAAACTCGTCCCAAGCTCTAGATCTGAGCGGCTCTCGTAAATGTTGGAGCACGCTCGGATCTTAGCTTAAATTAAATATTTCTCTATCTCCCTAAAATTTCTGCCTTACTCCTGCGGGCTCTGGCAAAGCCTGAAAGGAGTTCGGATTCTGGATCCGAAATCTTGGCGGAGGTTTCACTCGCGTGAAACTTTCTTCGGCGGTTGGTTGGCTCGGCGGCACGGGGATTGATCGCCTCGGGATGCGGAGCGGTTCGAGGAGCGGTTCGGGGAGCGGTTCAAGGAGCGGCTCGGCGTAGGACGGGAGCAGCTCGGAAGACGGCGCGGAACATCTCGCCTGCTCCAGGGCTGAGATTCCGGGTATGTGGTTAAAGTAGTTTATTAGCATTTGTTTAGTTTAATCGCAGTAGGCTAGATCCTTCTTGGGATGGTCAGACCCATCCCAAGTCGGCATAGATCTTGGCATAGGGTCTTGGACCTTAGGGCCAAGTTAAAATTGTTTTAACTTGCATGTTAATTTAGATTAACGGTTTTATTCTTCCGCTGCTATGTTTTTCTGTCTATGTTCCGTCCGACTTAGGACGGGACTAGAGTTTTTGTGCCCTAAGGGACCGCCCAATTCCCTACAAACATTACGTAGGTAGGGGATCATGTGCATCAGTAATTTGTTCCAATAATGATGCCAATGTTATAACAATTCATGTATCAATGCTCAATGATCAAGTCATGAATGGTCACTCAAGTGTCGGTATGCACAGTTCCAATTTACACAAGTTAATGAGTTCTTTCAATGATTCTAAATAGTCATGCATGCTAAACAACCAAATCTGTGTTGCAAGATAAATAATTGTGTAACAATTTAACTATGAAGCAATTATTTATACTCAAAAAGTAATTTAAAACTGAAAAGGAGATAATTTGCATAAAAACATTATTTACAGGAAAGTATATATAACATGGGATCAGATTCGCTTTCTGGCATATAACACATTTCTATCAGTCTACCAGCCTGTGGGTGGGGTCAATTATCTACAAAAAATAGCCAGTCCAATAATCGAAAGCCCGCAAGTAGAATAAGCCAAAGTCAGAGGCCAAAAGCCCAGAGACAGGTCCACACGAAAGAGCAGCTATGCCAACAAAAGACCAACGAAAAAGGCACATCAGGGCCAAGCAAACGCAAACGTAAGGCACACGGCCAAATGGCCTAGTTAATTTTAGAGGTAGAAAACCAAAATCAACAACATAAGGAAACAACCGAGAGTGTCAGCTAGGGCTAAAGACTTGCCAAACTACCCCACTGCCGGCGACCAACTTGATTTAGGGAATTAAGCTAAGTGTATAAGGAAAAGCAAGCAACAACGAGGTTCGTCGCCCCGACGGGTGCCAAAATAATTATCAGAGGAAGAGAAATTCCTCAAGATCTTATCCTACGAATCATCATCTCCAGAATTCACACAACACACAAACCATCGATCGAGCTCATTGTATCGTAGGAACTAAAATGAAAAAAGAAACATAAACCGAAAGCTTGAAGAAGATAGAATCTACATCAATCGAAGAAAATCCGAGGATCAAAAGCCCCAAAATCCGAGCTCGTCAAAAGATCAAAAAAAATCACAATTTGAAACCAGAATTTTAGGGAAACAAGAAGAAGATGTTTCGTATCAAAACCCTAGAAATAGTCGAGTATAAATAGAGGACAAAACACGTAAACGAGTTCGAATCAATGTTAAACCCCGAAATCCATAGGAGAAAATTTGATCGGATTTTGATTTCGAAAGGTTGGGGCGGCGGCTAGGGTTTCGAGTTTGTCGAAGGCGAGGTGGTTGCTGTTCGGTTTGTCGCGAAGGGGCCGCAGATCCCATCTAGAGAGAAAGAAAGAGTTAAGGCTACACTTGGCTCGGGGGAGATTTAAGTGGGCTTGGTTCTTTTTAGGTGTGGGCTGAGAACATAAAAAAAGGTGAAACGATTCTTCTGCCTTTTAGTTGAGTGGAGAACTAAGATTGGTCGATTTTTTAGTGGAGAGAAATGGGTTTAGTCCTTGGGCTGGTGGGCTAGTTGCTTGCACTTTTGGGCCCACTCAAAAAAATAAGGAAGTATTAAAGAGAGAAGGGATGTGGGCCAATCGGTTGGGCTTGAGGGGAAAACAAAAATCAGATATTAAATTTTAAAAATGTAGCAAATTCAATTTATAGTATGGGTCATTACATCCTCCCCCTACAATAAATTCCATCCTCGGAATTTCCAAAATGGAAAATACTAATAATAAACGCAATAGGAAACTCCTATCTTAAGATAATTGATAATGTCTCCTAAGAGGAAGGTGCATCCGTCTCTGTTGCTATTAAGGTGTAAGTTTGGCGTCCATGAGATTGTGTTGGTGGATGCTAATCTTGCTGACTGACTTTGGCAGTTGCGTTTTCATTCTTCTTAGGGCAGTTCGCAATGGAGTGCTCGAACGCGACGCAAATCAGGCATATGTTGTTATAATGACGACATTCATTCTTCACGTGTCCAGGTCATTGACAATAGTGGCACACTGCGGATTGTTGAGTATTGGTTGATGTACCGGTCTTCTTAAATTATGTGGTTTGCATCATCTGTATAGCATGCTTCTTCTATTCACTAGGGCGATTATTTGTTGGAGGGCATCGGTTCTGCTCTACTGCAGCTGCTGGTGGTGGTTGCGGAGTTGGTGGGGGCAGCCATCTGTCGTTCTTGCTCTTTCTTCTGTTGCACATACTCATAACCTCGAGCTACGGAGCGTATTTATGTATGAGTCTTCAGCTTCAATCCGACTAGTTGTTCTTGAATTTTTGATGTTCAAGCCTTCTTGAAAATGTTGAGCTCTATCCAATGGGTCGGACACCATGTTCTTCGCGAACCTGCTAAGTCTGGAAAATTCAGCATTGTACTATTCAACGGTCATGGAACCTTGCCTCAGATTCATGAATAGGGTTTGCAGTGCCCTCTTCGCCTCTGCAGATAAATACAGAGCATTAAAGCTCTCCTTGAAGGTGCTCCATGCAATTGGTTATACCAGACCATCCTCTTCTGAATTCCACCATACTCTAGCGTCTTGAACCAATTGTAACTTTGCCATGTTTACCCGTGAATCTGGCACGATCCGTGCCGATTTCAGCATGTCAGTAGTGCAACACATACATTCTTCTGTTGCAAGGGTGTCCTTCGTTCCTTTAAAGTTTGGCAGATGCAGCGATCAGATTCTCATAGTCCTCCTTCACGTATATGCTCGGGCTCCTTATGTAAAGCTTGGATCATCTCTCGTAGGGTCTGGTCTGAAATCTAGATTGTCGCTGCAGGCTATTCGATGTCGTCGTCGTCGTCGTTGTTGCTAACATTATCTTTGTCGGCGTTATTGGGTTGGTCGTTAACGTCGTGGTTACTATCGTTGCCATTGCCAACGTTTTCATGGAGATTGTGGTCGACATTGTAGTCGACATCATTGCTAACGATGTTGTTGTCGGTAGTGTTGTTATCGACATTGTTGTCAGTATTGTCGTTGACGGTGCCAGATTTGCTTTGTTGCCTAAATTCTTAGTCAAGTCCTTATTAGTAATGATATATGCGTTCGTGGTAGGTCGTGCGCAACGTTTGTATGCCTTCGTCATCCTGCTTAATATAATATCGTGAATAAGTGCGGGTACGATTTACGGTATATTCTACTTAACATATATTGTTCTCTTCACGAGGTGGTCAGCGCGGACCTGCATGAACCATCATTTGTAACAATCCATATTCAGGGGCCATCACACTTTTCAATTAATATGCAGATTTTGCTGGGTACCAGTGAAAACAGAATAGAGCTAAGTAAAAAATAATACCAAAATTAAAGTCATACCTGTACGAGCAATATCAGAAAACTTTGTGCACCACGAATGCTACTCTCCTGTGTTGTAAGATATCCTACTAAACCTGTAAAAGATTGTATAAGATGGAATTAAAAAGTAGATTACATCTAAACCAATCTAACAGTTTATATACAACAAAAAAACAGTATCAATATCACAGAACAAGAAGAGTATTCTATTGAACTAAAAATGTAACGTGTCATGAATATCTTTAAGTGTTGGTATAAGTTTAACTAACCATTCTAGGCCGTGATTCATTTCCAAAGAAGTAATGTACGTCAATAGGTTCTGTAACCCTGGTATTAGGGTGAACAAACAATTGAATATTGAAACCACTAATTCCACAAGAAAGAGGAAAATTGTATATGACCCCTTGTTCCATAAAAGGCGAAGGAAAAATGATTACTTTTGTAATATGCCACATTTTCATCAGGAGAGTGATAAAACGAATACATTAACCATTATCACATCCACACCCTTTAGACAGTGAGCTAAGTGTATGGCTGGTCCAATGTCAAGTGTGCTTTGTAGTTCCCAACAGTGTTCATGGTTAACATTACGTAGGTAGGGGATCATGTGCATCAGTAAATTGTACCAATAATGATGCCAATGTTATAACAAGTCACGTATCAATGCTCAATGTCAAGTCATGAATGGTCACTCAAGTGTCAGTATGCACAGTTCCAATTTACGCAAGTTAATGAGGTCGTTCAATGATTCTAAAATAGTCGTGCATTGTAAACAAACAAATCTGTGTCGCAATATAAATAATTGTGTAACAATTTAATTATGAAACAATTATTTATAATCAGAAATTAAAACTGAAAAGGCGGACATTTTGCATAAAAACATTATTTGCAGGAAAATATATATAACATGGGATCAGATTCGCTTTTTGGCACATAACACATTTCTATCAGTCTACCAGCCTGGGGGTGGGGTCAATTATCTGCAAAATATATCAAGTCCAATAATCGAAAGCCCGCAGGTAGAATAAGCCAAAGTCAGAGGCCCAAAGCCCAGAGACAGGTCCACATGAAAGAGCAACTATGCCAACAAAAGACCAAAGAAAAAGGCACAACAGGGCCAAGCAAACGGAAGCATAAGGCACACAGCCTAATGGTCTAGTTAATGGTTGAGGTGGAAAAACAAAATCAGCAACATAAGGAAATAACCAAGAGTGTCAGTTAGGGATAAAGACTTGCCAAACAACCCTACCGCCGGTGGCCAACTTGATTTAGGGAATTAAGTAAAGCGTATGAGGAAAAGCAAGCAACAACGAGGTTCGTCGCCCCGAAGGGTGCGAAAATAATTATCACATGAAGAGAAACTCATCAAGATCTTATCATGCGAGTAATCATCTCTAGAATTCATACAATAAACAAACCATCGATCGAGCTAATTGCATCGCAGGAACTAAAAGGAAAAAGAAACATAAACCGAAAGCATGAAGATGATAGAATCTACCTCAATCGAAGAAAACCCGAGGATCAAAAGCCCCAAAATACAAGCTCGTCAAAAGATAAAAAAAATCACAGTTTGAAACCAAAATTTTTGGGAAATAAGAAGACGAATTTTTGCATCAAAACCCCAAGAAATGGTCGAGTATAAATAGAGGAGAAAACACGTAAACGAGTTCGAATCAATCTTAAACCCCGAAATCTACGGAGAAAATCTGATCGGATTTGGATTTCAAAAGGGGGCGCGGCTAGGGTTTTGAGTTTGTTGAATGTCAGGCGGTTGCTGTTCGATTCGCCACAAAGGGGCCGCTGATCCCATCTTGAGAGAGAGAAAGAGATACGGTTATGCTTGGCTCAAGGGAAATTTAAGCGGGATTGGTTCTTTTTACGTGTGGGCTGAGAACATAAAAGAAAGGGGAAAAGAATCTTCTAGCTTTTAGTTGATTGGAGAACTAAGATTAGCCGATTTTTTAGTGGAGAGAAATGGGTTTAGTCCTTGGGTTGGTGGGCTAGTTGCTTGGACTTTTGGGCCCATTCAAAAAAGGAAGGAGGTATTAAAGAGAGAAGTGATGTGGGCCAATCGGTTGGGCTTGAGGGGAAAACAAAAAGAAGGTATTAAATTAAAAAAATATAGCAAATTCAATTTATAGTATGTGTCATTGCAGTAAATATTAATTGAAAATGCCAAAATTATTCAACGCGCACAACATGCAAATTTTTTTGCCTGTTGTACACGATGAGTAATTTTGTTTGTGCATCAATTTTTACTCATCGCTCACAACATGCAAGATTTGATTCACAAAACAGAATTACTCATCTCGCACAACATGCAAAAATGTTAACTGTTTTACGCATTGAGTAAAAATTGATGCACTCATCGCAACTAAATTTTTTTCGTTCATGCCCTAAATTATAGTTCGTGCCCTAAAAACATACTCTCTAAGAAAAGTATTATGAAAAATTTATAGTTCATGCCCTAAATTCAGGGCAATCCTTATGGGAAAAATTATCTGAAATTTTTTTGTATGTATATTCTTTTTTCAGAAAAATTATCGTTCGTGACCTAATTTTTTCTGCTCGATCGACAGATCTCGAGTTTTTTCTGCTTGATTGATAGATTTCGGGTTAACACGATTTGAATCATTCTTTCGTAGATCCGTATATGTAATTATGTTTTTTAGAATTAAATTTGATTTTATTCAATGATTTTATAATGATTTTATAAGATGTTTTTTGTTAAAGAAGATTAGAGGAAGAGTAAAATTATCTCAAATCAGGAGTAGCCATGGCCTAAGCCATGGCTCTCAATATATTCACTTCATCATGGGATTTGGAGTTCAAGGGACTCCCCACTAAGATAGTGGGGAGCAATGGTGAGATGTTGAGGGGAGGGAGGCCAAA
Organism: Scilla litardierei; assembly: GCA_030789695.1. Taxonomy (NCBI): domain Eukaryota; kingdom Viridiplantae; phylum Streptophyta; class Magnoliopsida; order Asparagales; family Asparagaceae; genus Scilla; species Scilla litardierei. The sequence continues at coordinate 217,303,550 of CM061142.1, read as the reverse complement.
AGCCTCCCTCAACTCACAACACCCCCCCTCATCTCTCAATTACCTTGGGTTAAGCATATGAATACTTCAGGATTCAGTATGCTAATAGGGTGGATACTTCTGGATCCAGAGCCACTGTGGTTGCCTCGTTAAAACCTTAGCTGTAGAAAACCCAGTGGGAAAAACCAGCAGCTTAAGGGAAAAGAGTACAACTATCGAGGGACTCCGCCTGATCTGTACAAGCTTCAGGCTTGTAGATCTCCTATGTATCTATACAATCATCTCCTATTCGTCTATACATCCATCATGTTCTGAAAGAAAATACAAGCATCGCTCATCTATACAAGTTTCACTCATCTAGCGGCTATTGAAAAGTAGTGGCGATCTGGAGTGGAATGCTCTTCGAAGTTGGTAGATGATTCCACTAAGGTATTCTTTGAATCAGTCTTCAGTGTGTCTGCAAGGTACTGCTGGACCTGGCTGAGCGTTTTCAATACTTGCTTCTTGGATGATAAGCTTCTCAGAAGATATAGACATTGGAGGATGATGTGTAGATATTTAGGAGGTGGCCGGCCTTTTGTGTTTTAGTCATCGTGATGATCTTTAAACCTGCATATACGATATATATTCCTTGACCCTTGGAAGTTGCACAGAAGCAGCTTATCCTTGGTCTAGTGGTGCTCTCCAGGACAACACAGTATTAGGTTAACAACTTTACTGCAGACGTTCTATCAAAGACACGTGCAGTTGGCCAGATAAAGAGGTGTAACAAGTACACTAGAGCTAGGCTCTTCGGGACCTAGGATGTCTTCCCCCCCTCTTCCAGCTACTGGAAGGTGTCATTAATAAGCATCCATTTTTAATAGGTTGTCAATGGACATCATTCTTCATAAACTCCCGGTGTATGAAGAAAATTAAAGGGTTCCACCACGAAGGTGTTTAATATGTAAGCTGAGACATTACCTTATTATGCCTAGGTATTTCATTTCCAATGTATGCTTAAAGCTATCGGATATCTCAATGGTCTCTGCAGAAGATCCTTCTAGCTTTAAGTCGACCACATGTACGACGAACATCACAAATCCTGTCAACGATCTTTCGAAAAAGATACACGGCCAGAATATTGCTTAAGATGAACTAATGATCTTTGTAGCCTTTATGGAGAAGACGTTTCTACGTCTCTCTTTCATCTCTGGGGGTAGAGTATACCCTTCTGGAAGTTTTATATGGATCTATATATCTATATTGCCGTATATATATGCAGTCACAACGTCCATGAGCTGCATTTATTGGATTTTTCAGAGAAGTTTAGGCTTAGTAGGAAAATGATCACATTTCCTTCATTTCAATTTCTTATGAAATCCGAATTATATTCCACATGTTTTACACATTCAGGTGTATGGACTACTGGTCCAAAAACTTTGCTTTTCAAGAGTGAGTCCAGCTCTACTCTTATTGCCTCGTCCCACTATGGCCAATCTATGCGTTCATGCTATAGAAAAGTGGGTTGACGTCATCATCGTATTCAGCGACAACGGCAATAGCGAAAGCAAAACCGTCGTCGACGATTGTGCTATTTATGTCCAGTACCTCTCCAGTACGTACGCAATATAATGATTTTTCTCATGTTGTTTCCTCTGCAGGGTAAATTTAAGAGGGGAGAGGTTGCTGGTCTGAGCTCAGCATCCTGTGGATGGATCATTTTAATATATCCAGGAATCTTCCTCTTTCGAGGAATTTTTAACCAGGTGGGCGTCCTCTTTTCAATTGAGGTACAGCCAATTCTGCTGCCGGTGGATTGCATCCATCTCTGGGAATGTCAATCCTAGATGGCGTGTTGGCAGCAAGGACGTGTGAACAAACAATCTTCTGGTTGTCCGTAAATTTATCCGGCAATTGATGTACTTTAGTCTGAATGTGAAGGATCTTCTGGATCTCATCTTCACACAGAAAAAGTATGCGGATCATAACGAGATTCGGACTTTTGTGTCCCATGATATGGTCTCGGAAGCTTCAGGCTTCTTTAGACTGCGTGCATATTTCAATGAGACTTTGCTCATCAAATTCACATTTATCAAGACTTGGTGGTAAACCATAAGCAAGCAGCATCAGTAATAAGATATGGCCACAAGCGGGCCATATCGTGATAAGCGATGCAGAATGCATTGTGTTGGTCCCTAAACATTAATAAGCAACTGAGATTTAACAATGGACGTTAAATCCATTGGAGTCTCTTTACCAGATCCTCTAATAACCCATTATGAGTATGAACATGATACATGATGTTCAATTTCAATGCTAGTTGCTTGGCAGAAGTCTTCAAAGATATGTGTAGTGAATTCACTCATATTATAAGCTTTGAGAAAGCTATGTTGCGAGTGAATATAAATGCACACATAAGACCATCTAGTAGATGCATCAATCAGTACAATGAAATACCGAAAATGGGCCACTTGCGGGGTGAATAGGCCCGCAAAGGTCACCATGTATTCTCTCAATGAAGCCAGGAGACTCTCATCCCACTTTCAGGAGGAAATGTCTCTCTAGAAGTGTGACCTTACGACAAAGGAAACTCAATCTTTTGAAGAATCTTCAGGTTCTCCAATGGATTCATTTGATGATGCGTCCATCATCTCTGATCCAGGATGACTAAGTCCATTTTGCCAGAGTTAAAACCTATGGCAATGAAAGGCACTTCTGGTGCTCAGTCAAGTTGGCTTTCTATAGGATGAATATCTGTAATTATAGGGGCCCGACGGGGGTCCAATGAAATCGTAAGTAGATGGGCTTCTGGCCATCCTCTTGACGAGTTACATATTAATATTCAATATTTATTATCCACAGTTTTCAAGTTATGTTCGTTTAAACGAAATATCCTTGAAACTTGGAAAATTCCTATATGTTTAAGGGGAGAAGTTTGCATCTTATATTCTCGTTGTATGTGGGCACAATATTAATGCTACACCAGTGCAACGAGGCACTGTCCACAATATTACATACTTCATCTATAAGTAAAACGAAATTTTATTTAAGTAAATGTAAAATGACATTCAAAATAAAAGTTCGTACAAAAGCAAACTAAAGATGAAGTTACATGTAATTTTAAATGCATAAATAAAGATAGGGCTCAATCAAGCAGGTCGTCATTCTCGAAGTCTTTTGCAGTGAAATTCGTTGGCGGCTGAACAGCCGCCAAGTTTGTTTCAGGCAGAGACTTCTGGCTCGCCTGATATAGTTCCTGGAGGTGGTGAGGAGTGCGGCAGTTTCTGTACCAATGTCCAGTCATGCCACATCTATGGCATATATCCTCCCAGTTCTTCTTAGGAGTTGACACGTGGTCAGTGTTCTTACGCTTCCATGTGAAATTTCTCATTCCTCTGTTGTTGTTGTTGGTCTGGGGTGCTTCTCCTCGTGCTGGCTTCATTGCAGCCTTCACTTTGTTCTTTCTAGCCTTCTTCTTGTTTTTCCACTTTTGGGGAGAAACATGTTGGGATTCAGGGATAGTGGCAGTACCAGCCGGACGCAAATTATGAGTGGCAAGCAGTAATTCTCTATTCTGCTCTGCCCTAAGGAGGAAAGAGATCAAATCAAAGAACTTCGTGAAGTAGCGTTCACGATACTGCTGCATGAGGATTGAATCTTTCTCGTGAAACGAGGTAAATGTCTTTTTCAACATGTGTTGCTCTGTCACTTCTTCACCACCCAACTTCAGGCGTGAGGTGATATTATGAAGTGCAGAGTTATACTCAGAGACAGACTTATAGTCATGAAGTCCGAGGTTTTCCCACTCATAACTGGCACGCGGTAATATTACATTAATTTGATGTTTATATCGTGCCTCCAGTGCTGTCCACAGCTC